>JAMLFY010000003.1:45864821-45992661 GCA_030441495.1 Dalbergia oliveri
ACAAATCTGTTGGATCGTCCTTATCATTATTGAAACTGTTAGATTTTTGAAATAATGTCTAATAAAGCTCAAATTATTATTTTTTATATAATTTTTTTTAGGGTGTTACACTTTCTTCCTTTTGTCAATCTCTTCATGTTGATCGAGTCTTGTAAGTTCCAACTCATGTTCTTGAAGTTTCCAAAGAGAGTGGCAAGAGACATAGTGGACAAATCCTTTGATTCTGCAATAGCCATCACTTTTGGTTGCTACTGCCTATTCAAACATCTCAACACTTTGTTAAATAAATCCTTATTTGGAAATGTTTTTCCCAATGAGGCAAGATGATTAACAATATGAGTGAATCTCTTTTGCATGTCTTGAATGCTTTCATTATGATTCATTCTAAAAAGTTCATTTTCGTGTATGAGAGTGTTTATTCTAGATCTCTTGACTTCACTAGTACCTTCATGAGTGACTTCTAAGGTGTCCCACATTTCTTTTGCACTTTTACAATTTGATACTCTAAAGTACTCATCAATCCCTAAAGTAGAAGTGATTATGTTCTTAGCTTTCAAATTATATTGAACTTTCTTTTTATCTTCATCACTCCACTCATTTTTAACTTTTTCAATTTTCTTATCTCCTACTATTTTTGTGGGAATGAAAAGACCATTTTCTACCACATCCTATATATCTAAATCTATGGCTTCTATAAAGATTTGCATACGAGTTTTCCAATAATGATAACCATCACCATTGAATATAGGAGGCCTATTAATAGAGTTTCCTTCAGGAAAGAAAGAGTTTGATGAGGTCATTACTATTCTTGCAGCGTTTAAGCCTTATACAATAATCTAGCTCTGGTACCACTTGTTATTCAAGTAGCCTTAATGAACTCAAGAGGGGGTGAATTGAGTTCTCCAACTTTGTTTTGATTTTCACACACTAATTCCTTTTTCAATAACATATAAGAAATTGGATAGAAAACCTAATTGAATGGATAAGAATGGAAGAGATTTAGAATTCTAATTTTATGGATGAACAAGATAATAAAAAGTAAACTTGCAATAACGCGAAGAGATAAGGGAAGAGAGAATGCAAACTCATTTTATACTGGTTCAGTCACCTCTTGTGGCCTACATCCAGTTCCCCTAGCAAATTGCTTGAGAGTTCCACCAACTTTGATATCTTTACAACCAAAGAGCACTCTTACACCTTGGGATCCCTCACCCTTTGTGTTCAAGTCTCTCAAGAACCAAGAGATACCACACTCTTGTTCTTACAAGGGATGCCTCACCCTTTACAAAAACTCAATAATAGAATACAAGAATTCACTCTCTAACTAAAGGGAATATTACAAATTGAAACACTAGAAGGTTTCTCAAGAATAAGTGTATTGGGCCAAGTATTGAACATTGATAAAAGAGAATGATTGTTAATTTGATTTTTGCAGTATGTTTTTCATGCCTTAAAATGTGTTAAAGAATGGGTATATATAGAAAACAAATTGTGTAGAACGTTAGGGGTTAATCCCAAAAGATGTATCTCTTCAAAATACACCCATTTGCACATTTCTGGGTCTCATAATCAATTACATGAACTGATAATCAATTACATAGTTCAAATTTTCAAATGGCAACGATCAAGTTTCTAGTAATCGATTATAATGCATGCGTAATCGATTACACATATCAAATTTCAAATTCTGGGCACATGAATAACATGGTAATCGATTACATGATATGATAATCGAATTACAAGGATCCAAAAATTGAAAAATTAAAGTTTTAACACACTTTTTCATTCTAAAAACATTTTTGAACATCTTTCAAACATTTCCTTTCAAATCAAACTCATGTTTTCACTAATCAAATCAAAATCTTTATTTAACAACAATTAAATCCTTTCAAATTAAATTTTCCTTAGAATTAAACTCATTCCTTAGATTAAAACCTTGATTAACTTATGTCACAACGTACCCAGAGAGCATCGCGATGGGAATGACAATAGATTTTAAAATAAAATGGGAGTCGCCACCAACTTTAATTCTAGTTAAAATTGGAAAACCCTTTTTTGCAAAATTGGTCTTTTAAAAATGATTTGAGGTTCGGAGTCTAATTATGATTAGGAAAGGGTGGAAACTTAATCCCACTGTACCCCTAATACATCCGTATAATACGTTACCCTAGAGCTCATTATGCAAATTTATTTATAACTTTAAAATATTTATTTTTCCCCAACAATTGTAAAATTATATTTACAGAAATAAAGGAAGAATTAGAACAAAATTAAAGAACAAGTTTTATAAAAAAGGATTTTGGCTTGATAGTTGTTTGCTATGCCGACATACCTCTGGTGTAATAAGAAACTCAAAGTCACGTCGTTATGTAGAAAATGATTGTGTGTTGATGGATTTTAATTAAAAGGAAGAAAAAATGTGTTGACCGATTTTTAATTCTGAAAATGGGCTTTTGACTGATGATTTATTAACGAGAAATTCGATTTTTGTATGGGATTCAAGTTAGCACTGAGCTATTCAATAAATCCTTACAATTCAATAATACATGAAGGAGGCATCCACCTCTCAATCACAACTATTAATTATTGCGCGGATAAAATTATCGACATTTTCTTTTATTTATTTATTTCTTTAAGACTTTTCTTTGTCCTTTTTTTTTTTTTGGAAGACTTCTTAAGACATAAAAAAAATATTAAGCCCAAAACCAAAGACTAAAGACCTAACCCCACAAGACAAAAAAACATAACCCAATACAATGAAAGGCCCAAAATTCCTAGACTCAAAAACTAAAATAAAAAGAAATCATACCCAACAACAAGCTTTTGACCCAAAACTTCGTACCCTAATATACGTTGGGACTCAAAACAGAGTGGAGGCAAAAGGACGATGGTGGTGGCGGTGCTCCTTGGTGGTGAAAGGCAGAATGCGAGCACGATCTGCGTGGCTCAGGCCGAGGGACCTCCTGGTTCACGATGGCAGCTCTACGAGGATGGGTGCGGTGGTGATTCGCGGTGGGCTGAAGACTGCAGGGTTCCTGTGCGCGAGTGATGGAATCGCGATCGAGGGTGGCTGGTCGCGGCTGCGAGTGGTGCGCGATGGATGCTCGGCGTCTCTAGTCGCGCAGAGTAGCAGAGAAGCTGCCGCAGCGGAGCGGGGGTTGAGCGGGGCGATCTTCAGGTTTTCCCGACGTGGCGAATGCGAAGGCGCGATGGCAAAGGGAAAGAGGGGCGGTTCGTGGCTAAACTGGAATAGAAGGATATGTGTGTGCGGCTTCGTCAGGCGTTGCGACAGTGGGTAGTGGCAGCGGTCTCACGGCGAAGGAGAGGGTTGTAAGGGGCTTCTCCTTTTTATTTATTTTCTGGGTTTGATTTTTGCTAATCTTGGATTAGTTTTGGTTTGATTGAAAATGGTGGTGGTGTGAAAGTGTGGTTGTTGATAGTGATGATGGTGTTGTAATGGTATTTTTGGTGATGGTTATGGTGGGTTTATGTGTTGATAGTTGAAGGCAAGAGGTTGATCTTGTATAATGACGGTGATGATGTGAATGGTCTAGTGGCTATGGTTTACACGATGATAGTGATTAATGATGAAAGTGGAGGAATGAAGGTTCTTGACTAAGATGTTGGTTGAGATGATGGAGCGAGCGAAGCGTCGTGACTGTCTCAGTCCTCTTTCAGTCCCCTCCTTTCCTTATGTTGCTGATGAATGTAAATATGGTCCTCTATGTGTTTTGCTTAATTTTTTCCTGATCTATCTTTGTGTCCCCCCTTTTCACATTCTGCTTCTGCTATTTATATTGGACTGATTTCACAATGAACAATTTTTCATGCCTGTGCGTAAGTGGAGTGGAGTTCAGGAGCACCAAGGTTTGTTCCTATGCTTCTGCCTTGCCCATTGCTGAATATTCCTTAACTAGACAGAGAACCCATCCTTGTTTCAGGGAATGGAGATGGCCGCAGTGGGAGGCAACGAAGCCCATCAGATATCCTTTTTTTTTTTTTAATTTTCAGATTGGTGGTGATGGAGGATAAATTAAAAAAATATTGAAACTGAAATATATCTAGGTGCACACAACAAAGGCAATGGGCCATAAAAATAAAAAAAAGGACCAGTGTATTTTATTTTATTTTCAATTTTAATTTCTGATTTTTTTTGTATTTTCAAAATATTCTAAAGCAACAACACAAATCTTTTTTCTTTATTTTCCCCAAAAGAGATAAATGATCAGGCTATCGAACAAAAGTTTTGGATTTTCTTGTTTAATTAGTTGGACAAAATTGGCTGTTTACAACTTAACAAAGACCAAGTAAACTTATTAAATATAAACCTTTTAATAAAGTGATTTAAGTCCTAATTATTCAAACCATTTGACTTGATCATTTGACTTGTTCATCTTCAACAAACTCCATGCTCTTATGCTTCCATATTTTTATCGTTTGTTTTTTAGCATCATCAAAACCTACAACATAATATTCACATCAATCTAGATTGTAATTTGGCATTTTCTTTCAACAACGATTGTGACACTCCCCTATGGAGTAATCATTTACCGTGCACAGGATAACTGAAGATTAAGATTGTTCATGAAATTATTGATTTTTATCTCAATTTGTAGTTGGTTTTCCTTTCCCCTTTGTCATCTTTTTCAAATACTAGTTGTATGGATTATTGCAATTGTATTTTTGAGAGTTGCCTATTTGTGTGATGTTTATCCATTGGGTAAGGGATTGGAATTAATTTTGTTAGGAATTAGGTTGCTATAATTGGTTGTCGGTTGACATAGGTTCATAGAATCATGATTGTGAATCACTAGTTCATATGTTAGCCAAACCCTTAGCGGGAGTGCGTTGTATAATGTTCACAGAATTATATCACTTTGTGTGGAAACATGATTAATGAAGGCAGCCACTACCATGAATTTATCTTTTGAGTCAATGATTAAAAACTCTTAATTTGAGGGAACCCTTGTGCAGGTTATTCTTCCCATTATAATTCTCTCAATTTAATTTTGCCTTTCAATAACATTGAGAAAACCCCAAATTCTTTGAATTGATTAGAACACTTCCACGTGAGATGACTTGGATTGCACCCTATTTGCATTTTTGGTGTAATTTAGTTACTATAATATTTTTAATTTGTTGCGAGTAGCAACAACTTGCATCATACTACATATCATATTTATATGCCATATAATAATCGACTCGTTTATTTTTCCTTATTCATATTTACTTAGTACGAAGCATTAGCGCTTAGTGACATATAGTTGAAACCTTTTTTAATAGAGAGAAAATAATGTATAAATGAGTCTCGTAGATTTTCTCAAAGTACTAAAAACATCAGTACATTATATAATATATAGTCATCCACTAGATATGGGGCATATATCAAATAGTCCTCATAGGGACTCTAAAACACATCAAAATATATCAAAGTATAAAACATTATCTTGTGGCAAAGTAAAACTCAAGCTATGCCTATAGTTCCTAATATAGTATGGTTAGCTGCAGTTCTTGGTATCACCATACCTTCTAACGAACGTCATTTGCTGAATCTAAGGTAAACATGGAATACACATGGGGATGAGAATTCTAAAATTCCGTGTAGGTATTCCCATACATATATAGATGTCATCATTACCTACCCCAACTGTTTTAGTTTATTCATAAAATATTGCATACAAATAGAATGAACAATAATAATTGACTTAACTTTTAAGAAAATCTTTCCCAGAAGCAAGCGTATTTTATTCAATCATTATCATTTAGAGTATATAATATTAAGTTGAAACATAACCATCATGATCTCAATAAAGTAATAGACTTATTGACTTAGCACATAGCATAGAAGACTACTTAGGACAATTGCTACTTTAACTATCTTGGCCCTCGGCTATGTGGCTTAGACCACTCCAGGGTAATAAACCTTTTCAAGAGCTGAGTTTATTCCTATACGTGATCCTTGAATTTTCTCTAGTTCACATAGATCTATTCCTAGCTTGGTTTGCTCCCTGACTCAATTCAAGGATAGCTAGGTTTATTCCCTGACACCCCATATTTACTCTCCGGCCTAATAAGACATAATCTTATATTTTTCTCACATATATAAGCAATTACAATAAGCATTCACATCTATATGTGCCTAACATCATCAATAAGTTCACATAACATAAATGACATCAAGTCATAAACATTTTGTCATTTCTTTAGCCAACCTTGCATGCAGCCAAAATTTCAGTTCTAAAGGAAATCATGGTTAAATTACCAAAAATCACTAGAACAAAGCAAATCTATTTTTCAGAGATGATTTAATGTATCAAGAAGACCCTGTAAAAATTTGAAAACATAATAAGGTCTCTAGCTATATTAATAAAATCCCATAATTTCGGAGTTAGAATGAACACCTAAAATCATACAAATATTTATGGTTAGACTTCAAGATATCTTCAACATGCTGTAAAGTTTTCAGCTCAAAATTTGATCATTTGCTAGGGTAAAAAAATTAGACAAATTCAGTGCTTCAGAAAGGGTTGTGTAGGCAAAAACCCTGGCTTGTTTGGTTTTCAATTTTTTAAAAATAGTAAAAGTGCTTAAAATGATCCAAGAAAATGTTTGGAAACACTTCCATATGTTGACTCCATCATATAAAAGTTTCAGCTCAAGATCAAATCTCTAAATCAGTGAGAAAAATCAAAATCTTTCACCTGCTGACTCAAAAAGGGATTTCCAGCAACATAGGTCATAACATGTTTTGAGAAAATTGATTCTTTAACATCATCCCAACACTCCACAAATTTAAACACATCAACATGTATGTATTATCCACCAATAAAACTAAAAATTCCCAGCTCAATCAATCAGAAAATTCTAGAAGAAAGTTAGAAAGAAAATTTGATAAATAAAGCCCTACTTGTTCCTTATATGCTCTTGCTCTTGTTCTTGGCTTTCTCCAAGAGCTGTACACCTAATTTTTTTTAGCTAACCCTCTCAAATCCTCTTCTAACAAAGCAGGAACAATAGCTAAGATTCTTAATATGATGAGGTGAGGATTTGTTAATAGGGGTTGATTTGAGGTTGCAAGGTGTAACATCCTCCTAAGTGCACATCATCCTTAGCTCATGACATTATACTTAGGAGTTGTTACTTATAAATTAGAGGACCTTTCTTAGTTATCTATAGCAAGATCGATTGAATCGTGAAGTAACTAATACTGATTTATTAAAATGTATAACAAAGAAACACAAAATTTATTGAACACATAGCTAAGTACAAGAAGAAGCTCTTCTAAGAGCTTTAGTACAATACGTTCTCTATTTCATTTACATACATATAACTCCAACTAAGTACAATAAAGTAAAAATATCAACTACTAAACTACTAGTCCTTAACTCTTTACGTAGCAGCCCCATTATTCTATGGATCAACCTGGAACACGAGAACACAAAAACACATAGGCCTTAGAATTATATAATTCTCAATAGGGCAACTCCCAGTTGCACACTCATAATGTCATCGTCATCGCCCCAGCCACTTCGGTTTATTAAGAAAATATGATCATGCAATACAGACTAAAGATTCATTTTAAAGTTCTAAAATCATTCTTCCGAAGTGGGTTTATTTTATTATTCAATCACTTAATAAGCACATGTAATACTACTCCATATCATAGTATTGCATTCTGAAACATACGTGCCTTTAATACATCGAAGGGGACTTTTTGTGCCCATTAAAGAGGACTTTTCCACACCCATTAAAGGAAACTTTCTATCTACTTAACATATACATCATCATGAAGCTTATATAAGTATCCATTCACAATAAAATTTTCAATTAGGTCTCATAAACCAATCTTTTAAGTTGCTAGCATGCATTCACATACATCATACTTGAATCAAATGTCATTACATTACCAATTCAAGGTTTGGGTTCATTTCTAGCAATTGGGCAGATTTTACATCATTGTAGTACAAATTTGTTTCACATCAGACAATAAATTCAGAGCCTATCAAAATTATCTAAGACACTGCAATGTGTCCACAAGGTTTCATAAAAATTTCAGAGCAAAAAGAGTACTCTAACTATGTTAACAAAATTAACAAATTTGGTGGTCAGAAACCACTCAACTTCAGCTCAAAACCCAAAATTCATAATTTTTAACCTTAGCAAATGATTGAACAAATTCAAAAGAAAAATCATAGTTACACTTCAAGATGTTATCAATACTCTGTAAAAATTTCAAAGGAGAATTCAATCATTTGCTATGGTAGAAAAATTAGACAAATTCAGGCAGCACCTATATAGTCTCGGTTCATGATTTTTTTAAGGCAGTAGGAGTCCAAAACAAAGCTCAAACAAATTCATGGAACTAGCCTAGGATGTTAGCTTCAACATATATTTTTTCTAGCTCATGAAAATACCTACAATTATACTAGAAAATTCGTGAATAATCACTGCCAATAAAACCGAAAATCTAAGCATAAACCAAAACCCCTTTTGACAAAAATGATTTTTAACATCATCCAAACACTCCACCAAAATTAATACATCAATATCAACATATTATCAACCAATATAACTAGAAATTTTGGAATAATACTAACCATAAATGTTCAAAATAAATTTGGAAAGAAAAGGCCAAAGAAAACCCTACTTTTGGTGGCTAATGGATCATTGGCTCCAAGTTGCTCCAAGATTGATTCCCTTCACTCCAAAGCTCCCAAATCAAACCCAATCCCTCCCTAAATCAGTGAGGAAGTAAGGTATCAATGTGAGGATTGATGGAGAATTGAGATTTCAATCGGTTGGATTGATGGATCTTGATGAGTAGAACAAGTTTTATGAAGGGATCTTGGTGTTTTAGTGACTTTGAGCTTAGATTTTTGAAGCTTGGAGTTTGTTAATGGAGGTTTGAGAAGAAGAAAAATGGAGGGCTGTGTTCCAAGGCCTCTTGGCCGAAAATGATGATGGTGGGGTGATAAGATTGGTGGCTTTGTATTTATCTTGAGTTAGATATCATAATTGTATAGTCAAAGTATGTATTTTTTTCTTTTAAAAGAAAATAATGAGATGGATGGCTAGGATTTATTTTGTTGGTCAAAGAATGAATCTTGTCCATCCACTTGGCTCAAAATAAGTGGCTCATTTTAACTTGGGAGCAAGTAGCTTTTTGATGTTAAAACACGAAATTTCATTGAACAGATGAGATATTGGCTCCCGAGTAAAATATAATAAACGAAAGGTCATGATTGAAACTTACTTTTCAAGTTTCAATTCTTGCCATCCACTTGGCATAAAGTGGTTGGCAAGGGTTACTTGGCCACCAAGTAACTAGTACTCGTGTCAAAAATCACACATCGAAACTCTCCGAATGGGTAAAACACATTACCCGAGTAATCAAACATCGCCCAAAAATTAATTCCAAGTATAAAATCCTTATTCCCAACTATTTCCAACCTCAGTCCTCTCTTTTCTTAATCCCAGACATTTCCTGGTCTAAACTGGGTTTCAGTGACGGTCGTTGGGCCTACAAGGTTTCTATTCACCTCGGCCCAATTTTTTAACAAGTCCGTTGGGCCATCCTCATCATTGCTAAACTATCGATTTTTGAAATTACGACTAATAAAATTCAAATTAATTTTTAAATAATTTTTAGAGTGTTATATTACCACCCACTTTAAAAAGAATTTTGTCCTCAAAATTCATTTAAAAACAATTCCAAAAGATAGTTTTCATAAATCACAGAAGTAATCCACACACAGGCAAACAAAAGATGACAATCGAATCCTAAACGTCCCAACCTTAGATTAGATTTTTGGGTGGTGACGTCCTTTCGGCACTTATGGTGAAACTTTGGTGTTGTGGCTTGTGTTCTCATATTCTGGACCATTTACTGAGAGTATTCATCATGTCGTTCTGTTAGCCTTCCCATTGCTAGTGCGTCTATGGTCTGCATTAGTTCCTAAACACACCAAACAAAAATATTGAGTTGATCAGGTTCTACACTGCTAAGTGTGATAGCAACTAACTACAACACCACTAGACTATCATGCATATCTAAACCCTATATCCTATCATATAGATAAGATTCAAGGCATGACTTATCTATACTTTGGAACCATAGTCAGTCCATTCCTCAAGATCCTAGAAGGATGACCCTCAATACCATAATGTAACATCTTCCCAAGTGCAACGTCATCCTTAAGTAATGACATTATGCTTAGGAGTTGTTACTTATAAATTAGCGGACCTTTCTTAGTTATCTATAGCAAGATCGATTGAATCGTGAAGTAACTAATACTAATTCTATTAAAATATATAACAAAGAAATACAAAATTTATTGAATACATAGCTAAGTACAAGAGGAAGCTCTTCTAAGAGCTTTAGTACAATACGTTTTCTATTTCATTTACATAAATATAACTCCAACTAAGTACAATAAAGTAAAAATATCAACTACTAAACTACTGAGTTCTAGCTCTTCACGTAGTAGCCTCATTATTCTCTGAATCAACCTAGAGGTGACACGGGAATACAAAAACACATAAGGGTGAGAATTATACAATTCTCAGTAGGGCAACTCCCTAATTACACACTCATAATGTCATCGTCATCGCCCCAGCCACTTCGGTTTATTAAGAAAATATGATCATGCAATACGACTAAAGATTCATTTTAAAGTTTTAAAATCATCCTTCCAAGTGGGTTTATTTTATTATTCAATCACTTAATATACACCTACTCCATATCATAGTATTGTATTTTGAAATACACGTGCCCTCAATAAATTGAAGGGGACTTTTTGTGCCCATTAAAGGGGACTTTTTCATGCCCATTAAAGGGAACTTTCTATCTACTTAACATATACATCACCATCAAGCTTATATAAGTATCCATTCACAATAAAATTTTCAATCAGGTCTCATAAACCAATCTTTTAAGTTGCTAGCATTCATTCACATGCATCATATCTGAACCAAATGTCATTAAATTACCAATTCAAGGTTTAGGTTCATTTCCAGGCATTGAGCAGATTTTACATCATTGTAGTACAAATTTGTTTCTACATCAAACAATCAATTCGGAGGCTATCAAAATTATCTAAGACACTTCAATGTGTCCAAAAGGTTACATAAAAATTTCAAAGGGAAAATATTTCTTTAACTATGTTAACAAAATTAGACAAATTTGGTCAGAAACTACTCAACTTCAGCTTAAAACCCTAAATTCATAATTTTTAACTCTAGCAAATAATTGAATAATTCAAAAGAAAAATCACAATTACACTTCAAGATTTTTCACAACACAGTAAAAATTTAAAAGGAGAATTCAATCATTTGCTATGGTAAAAAAGACAAATTAGCTTCAAGACTAAAATTAGGCAGCACCTATATAGTCTCAGTTCATAATTTTTTTCAGGCAGTAGGAGTCCAAAACAAAGCTCAAAAAAATTCTTGGAACTAATCTAGGATGTTAGATTCAACATATATTTTTTCTAGCTCATGAAAATACCTAAAATTATACTAGAAAATTCGTGAACAATCACTGCCAGGAGAAACTGAAAATCCAGGAGCATAGACCAAAACCCCTTTTGACAAAAATGAATTTTAACATCATCCAAACACTCCAACAAAATTTATACATCAATATCAACATATTATCAACCAATATAACTTGAAATTTAGGAATAATACTAATAAAAAATGTTCAAAATAAATTTGGAAAGAAAAGGCCAAAGAAAACCCTACTTTTGGTGGCTAATGGATCCTTGGCTCCAAGTTGCTCCAAGATTGATTGCCTTCACTCCAAAGCTCCTAAATCAAACCCAATCCCTCCCTAAATCAATGAGGAAGTAAGGTATCAATGTGATGATTGATGGAGAATTGAGATTTCAATTGGTTGGATTGATAGATCTTGATGAGTAGAACAAGTTTTATGAAGGGATCTTAGTATTTTAGTGACTTTGAGCTTAGGTTTTTGAAGCTTGAAGTTTGTTAATGGATGTTTGAGAGGAAGAACAATGGAGGGCTGTGTTCCAGGGCCTCTTGGCAGAAAATGATGATTGTGGGGTGATAAGATTGGTGGCTTTGTATTTATCTTGAGTTAGATGTCATAATTGTGTAGTCAAAGTATGTATTTCTTTCTTTTAAAAGAAAATAATAAGATGGATGGCTAGGATTTGTTTTGTTGGTCAAAGAATAAATATTGTCCATCCACTTGGCTCAAGATAAGTTGCTCACTTTAACTTAGGAGCAAGTAGCATTTTCATGTAAAACTTCATTGAAATTCCATCGAATGGATGAGATATTAGCTCCCGAGTAAAATATAATAAACGAAAGGCCATGATTGAAACTTACTTTTCAAGTTTCAATCCTTGCCATCCACTTGGCATAAAGTGGTTGGTAAGGGTTACTTGGCCACCATGTAACTTGTGCTGTGTCAAAAACCACACATCGAAACTCTACCGAACGGTAAATATGTACTCGGTAATCAAACATCACCCGAAAATTAATTCCAAGTAGAAAATCCTTGTTCCCAACTATTTCTAACCTCAATCCTCTCTTTTTCTCAATCTAGGCATTTCCTGGTCTTGGATCTAGGGTTTCAGTTGTCCCAACGGGCTCGTGGGCCTGCAAGGTTACTATTCATCCGGCTCGATTTTTTTTTTTAATAAGTCCGTTGGGCCATCCTCATCATTGCTAAACTTTAGATTTTTGAAATTACGACTAATAAAGCTCAAATTAATTTTTAAGTAATTTTTAGGGTGTTACACAAGGATAGTATGTAGGTTAAGCTTATGGTTATGGAGTTTTTGGTGAAGTTTATGATTTCTAGCTAAGGTTCTTGTTGTTGCTAAAGGAAGAAGATGAAAGTGGCTGCAAAATAGGGTGCTTGGCCAAAAATTTATTGGAGAGAAATGTAACATCCTCCTAAGTATAACCTCATCCTTAAGTCATGGCATCATACTGAGAGTTGTTACTTATAAATTTGTGGACCTTTCTTAATTATCTATAGCAAGAATCAGTCGAAATCATGCATTAACTAACTCGTAGTTCTATCAAAATATATAGCAAGAAACAACATATTTATTTGATAGAAGTCAAGTACAAAAGGAAGCTCTTCTATGAGCTTTAGTTCACATATGTTCTTTACTATATTTACAAACATATATATAACCATGTACAATAGATATGAGTTTCCACAACTAAACTCAGAAATTACAATTTGGTCTTTCTTGTAGTTGCTTCACTATTCTCTGGAATCAACCTGGAGACAACATGGGAACACAAACAAGCAGGGGTTAGAATTCTGAAATTCCAAGTAGGGTATCCCCAAAATACATAGTCATAATGTCATTGTCATCGTCCAAGCCACTTCAGTTTATCTAGAAAATGTGATCATAAAGTACATATTAAAGATTCATTTTAAAGTTCTAAAATCATCCTTCCTAAGTGGGTAGCTTTTATTATTCAATCACATACCATATACTCCTAAATCACAACTTAACATATTGGCCTCATAAGATAAAACTTCTTAGAACCGTTGCTACTTAAACTTGTCTTAGCCGTTGACTTTTGTGGCTTGGCCACTTTAGGGTAATACATTAGGTTTTAGGCTAGCTCATTTCCATACATGATTATTGGATTTACTTTCTCCAATTCTCACACAATTTACTTTCTTTAGCCCAAGAATTATAAACCTTATGCTTTTCTTGATAGTCAAGTTTACTTTCCTTGACAACAGATTTACTTTCTCTAGCCCAAGAATTATAGACCTTATGCTTTTCTTGATAGTCAGGTTTACTTTCCCGACAACTGGATTTACTTTCTCCAGCCCAAGAAACATAATCTTATGTTTTTCTTTCGCATATGAGCAATTGTAATAAGCATTCATATCTATGTGTGCCTAACCTCATCAATAAGTTCAAATGCTTAATTATTCATATTCATATTCTTGTGCTCATGCATACTGGTACAACAAGCCATTATTTCATCAATTCAAAGCATTGATTCATTTTCAGCATAATGGCAGATTTCACATATTCATAGCACAATTTATTCTGCATTTCAAACCATCAAATCCAAGGCTATAAAAATTCTCAATGACACTTCAATGGGTCCACAAAGTTCCATAAAAATTTCAAAGCAAAAAGAGTTCTCTAACTATGTTAACAAAATTAGACAAATTTGGTGCTCATAAACCACTTAACCTCAATTCAGAACCTGAAATTCATAATTTTTAACCCTAACAAATGATTGAATCAATTCAAAAGAAAAATCATGGTTGAACTTCAAGATGTGTCCAATACTCTGTAAAAATTTCAAAAACAAATTCAATCATTTGCAATGGTAACAAAATTATACAAATTCGTAGCTTCAGTTTAACAATCCAGGCAGCACAGGTATCATTTTGGTTCTTGATTTTTTTAAGTATTAGGAGTCGAAAAATGAGCTCAAGAAAATTTGTGAAACTAGTCTAGGATGTTAACTTCAACATATATTTTTTCTAGCTCATGAAAATACTCACAATTCCGTCAAAAAATTCATGATCAGTAGCTGCCTATACAAAAATTGAAAATCCAACAGCATGGTTCAAAATCTCTTTTCACAAAAACGATTTTAACATCATCCAAACACTCCACCAAAATTAATACATCAATATATATATATTACCAATCAATACAACCAAAAATATGAGGCAAATCAATAACCAAACTTCAGAAAACATATTTGAAAACCAAAAAGGTTTAAGAGTCCTACTCTTGAAAACTAGTGTATCCTTGGCTCTAAGATGCTCCAAGATGGATTCCCTTCTCTCCAAAGCTCTCAAATCAAACCCAAACCCTTCCTAAATCAGTGAGGAAGTGAGGTATCAATGTGAGGATTGATGGAGAATTGAGATTTCAATCGGTTAGATTTGTAGGTATTGATGAGTGGAATAACTTTGGTGAAGGAAGTTTGTGATTTTAGTAAGTGTTGGTTAGGAGTTTGGAGGTTTGTAACAAGGTTTCAAGCTCTCTAAAGTAACAAAAATGGTGGCTGAATATTCCCTTTTGGTTGGCCAAGATGTGCATTTATGGAGAGATAAGGTTGTTGTATTATATTTATCTAAACTTAGCTTTAGATATTATGTCACATAAATGCATAATACTTTAAAAGAAAGAAAAGATGGATGACTAGGATTTAATCTTGTAAATCAAGATTAAATCTTAGCCTTTCTCTACGTCAAAATGGATATACATTATCCTTTTATGAAGATTAAACTATTTTTCGGTGTTAGAAATCGCACACGAAATTTTACCATATTGGTAAAACACGTACCCGGGTAATCAAACATTGCCCAAATATCAATTCCAAGTATAAAATCTTAATCCTATAATTTCTCATTTCGGGCATCTTGGTTCCCAATTCTAAGGTTTCGTTATTTCGAGCCCGTGGGGCTTACAAGGTCACTATTCACCCTGGCTTAGAAATTTTTTTTTAACATGTCCATTGGGTCATCCTCATCATTACTACGTCTGTTATATTTTCGAAATTATGACTAACAAAAATCAAATTAATTTTTAACTAATTTTTAGGGTGTTACAAGAAATGTTAAGGTGTTGGTCTTTTTGGTTTATGATAATATGTATAAAAATTTCAATTATAAAATTGCTTTTCTTAAGGATTATTGTATTCATTTTTTGTAAGCATCCTATTGGTCCTTAGAAAGTGGCAATGGTGTGGCTTCTTCTAAGCCACCCACTTGTCTAATAAAGTGTCCAATTTTTACTACAAGTCTCATACGATGTAAGAAACTGCACATTGATATTTTCCGAATGTGTAAAATACCATACCCGGAAAACAAATATTGCCCGAAATTAAATTCTAGGTCTAAAATTCTCATTCATAACCATTTCTAACCTTAATTCTATATTTTCTCAAGTCTTTAGGCACTTCGATCCCAATTCTCAGGTTTTGGTAGTCTTTAACTAAAGCCACGGTCATTATTCATGTTTTTATTTTTTTTCATTATCATCAAACTGTTCTTATCTTCGATTAACCCTATCAGAATCGTGGCATTCTGATTAATAAAGTCTAATAAAATTTTTGAAATAAATTTTGAGGTGTTATAGAAATCATATCCTAATTTATCCATGGGGTAATCTAGTTATATATGGGGTTCAATGCTACCAGGTATGATCTAACACACAATTTCACCATGATTCCTCCATGTCTAATCCCTTGCTAACTTAGTCGTCTACTATCTTTGCTGGTATCTCCCCCATCAACTCTTGCATGGACACTATGTGGAGAACTGTCTTCTTTTTGAACTCCGGCTAAGGACATTGGAATCCATCGCAAGCTTTCCCAACAAGAAACAACCCCATGCTTGCCACCATGTGCAGCCAGCCTAACATAGCAAACAAAAATGAACCCAACACATACACACCCATCCATGGATGAACTCCTCCTAATTGTTTGAAAGTCGAAAAAGCAAAATAGACAAATCCTATCTGACAACCAGAAAATCACAGTGGATAATAAGAACTGGAAGATCACATCATCTGTCGACGTGACACAAGGACCCTAGTCACAAAGATGATGAATGCTCAAGAAGCGAAGCCGCCGATAAGAGGATATATTTTCATAGTCCAAAGGGATACACCAATCAAAGATGACTTATGACCAACCTCCATCCATCCACGTGCGCCATTCTTTTATGAGCTCATGGCCATGGACCTTTTGCCTAATCTCAAGCTTCTATAACACTTCAAACTTATGATGGGACAAGGGACCCCCAAACCTTTGTCACCATGTTCAAATCCATGATGCTTATTAATGGATCAACTAGCCAAGTGCTTTGTAGAACCTTCCTAACATTTCTCGTTAAGACTACCTTCTCTTCTAGTTCTGTTCCCTTCCTGCAAATTCCATATGTGATTTCAAAGGGATCACCATAGCTTTCATTAATTAGTTTTCCTGTGTTCACACTTGAGAGTGGAGAAAGGATTGTTGGTGTGTTCTATGAAGAAGTAATGACAAGTATACCATGTCAGTGAAAGAAGTGATGTCTCATAGGGATAATTCAAGTACTATTTTCATTTAATTAGGACAAGTTAGACAATCCAAAATGAGTGATGTGAAAGTGAAATGAAAGACTAGAAAGCTAAAATAATGCAACTAAGAAATGAAATTTAATGGTTGAAGTGCTAGGGTGATCTACTTCACGTTCTTGTCAACATCATGCAACATGAACCTCAATTAGTTTTGTTCTAGTTCAATTAAGTGATGGTATGATCTCTCATGTCAAAAGAGCCTTTCTCAAGGTCACCTAATTCTACTCAAGTTGAATAAAACACCTAATCTCTTAGCACACTCAAATCCAATTAGAGTGATATTAATATACAAATGCTCAATTACGACATGAACCATGTTTGATTATCTGTAGAATTTATTTAATTCATGGAATTACATTCACTAGCTAGGTTCACACACTTTTTTATCAAATTAGCATGAACCACAAGAATCCTAAATTGTTGATAAAGCAAGTAAAGATCAAACATATCAAATGTAATACTCACAATCAAATAGGAATAAGACATAATCTCCATTCACATGACATTGGAATGATACCAAACAATTGGGATCCATAAATTACCCTAACAAAAGAGTTTACTTATATATCATAACAAGACTCATTTCTTAACTGCATTATTTTGGCTTTCTAGTTTTTCATTTCTTTTTCACTTCACTCATTTGGATTGTCCAACTTGTTGTCCTAGTTAATTGAAAATGGCACTTGAGTTATCCTTGTGGGTAAGACATCCCTTCTTTATTATTAAATTATTTGTATGACATGGTATACTTGTTGTTAATCCTTTGTGGAGCACACTAACAATCATTTCTCCATTCTTAAGGATGACATTAGCTCCACTTCCATTTTCATTGGAGCCTCCGTCGACATGGAGTATTCATTATCCAATTATTGAGCTTCATCTAGAGTGAACTCGACTATGAAGTTAGTGCTTGTGCTTTGATCGGTCTTCTAGGTTGATATTATGAATTTCAATAGCTCTACGGACTAGGCTATCATTCGACCATGCAAATAGGTCATGGATTACTTCCTGAGAGAGGGTCTTTGCTATGATGTTTGTAACACCCTAATAATTAATTCAACATGCCTAGGACATATTCCAGTTGATTATTAGATATTACTCTTTGTTTTAGTTTCTTAGATCATACTTGAAAATACTTAATGAAAATATAAGCCAACTTTTTCTTTTTTTGAAAGACACAAACCAAGCGTGAGATGCGTATAACATAAGCAATCGCCAACGAAAATACGTAACATGTAAAAGGATAACATAGATAGAAACATCATATAGGCTCCATAAAAGATCATGCATTAGCACACCATAATTTAAACATATAATAGTCTACCCACCTATGGAAAGTGGGTTAAGTTTAGTACATCATAGAAAGCAAATACATAGGAAAGGAAAATACAAGGGAAAACATGCCTACCTAGTGCACCTAAGATAGATAACCTCTAGAACAAAAGAAGGCTATCCTAAGCTAGTAGTGGTACGTGCACTAAAAACTCTCCAAGAGATCCACGACTACTAGAAGGGCGGAATATAACCGATCCATGAGCAAAACTCGTCGGGAAGGGACACACGAGATGGCTAAACATGGGCTCATGCTGGGGGCGTATGGATAGCCTTTGTGCCAACCTCGGCTGGGTGATTGTCTCCTGCTGCCCTCCCTCATCCATGGGGAGTGGGGCAGAGCTCTCGGAGCATATGTGGGTAGGCGAGTCCTCTGATGGGTTAGTCTTCGAATGCCTCGAGTGAGGAACATAATTCGGAAATCACGAACGGCGGATGCGGTGTGTACGTGCGAACGATCCTCTCATTATGCGTACACGCACGCTCAAAAACCATGTCATCACCGTACGGAAAGGTCGGGAGAAACGGTAGCTATGAACAGGGGTGTGCAAATGGTCGTCCCACGAACATGAAGACTCGGACAGTGCAGCGTCCCTCAAAATGGTAAGACTGATGCTCGGGTGTAATGCCCGATTTTTCCATTTGAGTGCAAATGACCAAGATGCCCCTGAGGTCATTTTTACCCGAATTCGAGGGATGTAACACCCTAATATTTAATCACAATACGCCTAGGACGTATCAAGATTAATTATTAGTTATTACTTCTCTTTAAATTCATTTACAAAATACTTAGCGAAAAATACAGGTAAATTTTTTTTTTTTTGAAATGAATCATGTAAAATAAAGTGCGAGCCTTTGCGTGTAACATAAATGTAACATGAAGCGGAAGAATAAATAAATCATACAGAACGTAAACAGTAAAGAACGAATCAATCATGAACATCATTCTTCATCACATTAGTTAACATAGTTTAGTACATGACTACTGAAATATAAAGAAAACATAAAGTCTTACCCATACTAGTGGGCGGAGCTAAGTGCAAAAATAGAAATAAGAAACATAACAACGAATATGTAACAACCCGAAAATTACTTAAAAATTAATTTGAGCTTTGTTAGTTGTAATTTTAAAAATATAATAGTTTAACAACGATGAGGGTGGCAACGAATGTTTAAAAAGAATTTCGGGCCTGAATAGTAACCTTGCGGCCCCAGCCGGGCTGAAACCCTAGATTCTGGGTCTTAAGGTGCCCAAAATTAGGAAAACATGGGAATAAGGTTAGAAATAGGTGGGAATGATAGTTTTATACTTAAAATTAATTTTTGGGCAATATCGGTTCAATCGGGTACGGTGTTTACCCGTTCGGTGAGATTTCGGTGTGGGTTCTTACAGAATGAAACTTCAAGTGAAATTTTGCCACCTAACTAGACAAGTGTGTGGCTTAGAAGAAGCCACACCATTACTACTTTATTACAACCAATAGGATGCTTACAAAAAATTACTAGACTTATCTTTAAGAAAATAAAACATTTTGTACTTGAAATTATTATGCATTTTGTCATAAACTCATAAAATCAATATCTCATCATTCCTTGCATCAAAATTTCGTCCAGCACACTCCAAGAAGCTCTCCTCCATTGTTCTTCCTCTCAAACTCCATTAACAAACTTGGAAGCTTCATAAACCCTAGCCTAAACTTGATAAAACCTCAAGATTTCTTCACAAAACATGTCCTACACTTAATTCTCTACCAATCTAACTTAACAAAATTTCCATTCCTTATCAAAACCTTGTCTTGTACCTCACACCTCACTGATTTAAGAAGGGTTTGGAGTTGGTTTGCGGGCTTTGGAGTGGAAGGATTCAAGCTTGGATTATCTTGAAGCCAAAGATCCACTAAGCTGCCAAAAGTAGGGTTTATGCTGCCTTTTTTTGTCAAATTTTTCTAATCTATTTTGGCATGACCTAAGTCCGAAATTTCTAGTTGTTTTGGTTGATATTATGTTGAAATTGATGTATGAATTTTTTTTGTGTGTTTGGATGGGGTTAGAAAATGGTTTTCATCAAAATAAATTTGGACTACGTTTCTGGAATTTCTGTTGTCCTGTAGGCAGCAGTGGTTCACGAATTTTCTGGTATATTTTTGGGTGTTTTCATGAGCTATAAAAATTATATGTTGAAGAGAACACCTTAAAATAACTACATGAATTTTCTTGGGTGTTAGTTTTAAGGCTTGATGCCTCAGAAAAATTAGAAACCGAAATGAGGCAAATGCTGTCCTGATTGTTGAAACTGAAGCAATAAACTTGTCCGAATTTATTATCATAGCAAATGATTGAATTAGCCTTTGAAATTTTTACACGAAGTTATTAACATATTGAAGTGTTACTGTGAATTTTATTGTGAATTAATTCAATCATTTTCTGGGGTTAAAAATTAGGGGAACTCGGTTCTGGTCTGGGAATTGGTGGCCCCTGACCACTAAATTTGTGCATTTTACTGAGGTAGCTATAGAGCTCTGTTTGTCCTGAAATTTTTACAGGTTATTTTAGACACATTGAAGTGTCATACAAAATTTTTGTGACTCTTGAAATGGCCGTTTGATATGATAATGAAATGTTGTGCCTAGGACAGTAACTCTGCCCATTGTGCTGGGAATGGAACAATGCTTTGAATTGAGAATGTAATGTCACTTTGGCTCCTAGTATGACATGAGTATTTGATATTAAGTGTTTGGCCATGTGACTTATAACATGTAAATGCATGCTATGGATTTTAAAGATTGAAGTATGAGAAAGAATGAGAATTTCATTGTGAATGATTGCTTATATGTGGCCTATGTATGCATTTGAGAAAAGAGAAAAGTATATGATGCCATTATAAGGATGTATAAATTTAAATTGTGCATGTTCTGACATATGGACAAAATAGAAACAAGACTTAGATTGAATGAGGGAAGGCGAAAGTAGTAACTTCCCAAAATTTATTTTGAGTCGGTAAACGTATTGGCTAGGAATAGATCTGTGGGATCGGAAATGCAAAAAAATGAAGTTCGATGACCATGTATAGGAATGAGCTCAATCCTGAAGGCGTTATTTCCCTTGTGTGGTGTGATCCACCATAAATACCTTTGGGTATAAATGGATCTATTGTGGAGTTGTCCACTGAAAATACCCGTTGGGTATAAACTAAGTCTTTCCTATGTCAATGAAAAGAGAAAAATGCACTAATTGGCTTTTTATGGCCATGATGGAAATCAAGTCGCTTTGAGATAACTTTACTGTATTTAACATATGTATCACCTATATCATATGAAATCCTTTAAGTAGATTTACTTACTATGTGTTTGAGCTTCTGGATATATGTACATGTACTGATTGATTGTTAAAAGCTACTCACTTGGAAATGATGATTTTGGAATCTTAAAATGAACCTTTAGAATATATTGCATGATCATTTTCTGAATAAACCGAAGTGGCTTGGGGTGATAACGATGACATTATGATTGTGATTGGGGAGTTGCCCTCCTAGAATTATAAAATTCTCACCCCTATGTGTTTGTTTCCGTGTCGCCTAGGGTTAAGCCAGAGGATGATGATGCTGCTATGCAAAGGAGTGTAGGATTTCTATAGTGTAGTAGTTCCTGTTTTATTCTCCTATACTTAGTGAAATGAGTATGTATGTAAATGTATTAGAAGACGATATGTACTAAAGCTCATAAAGGAGCTTCCTTATGTATTTTAGCTGTATGTTTAATAAACTTGATGTTTACATGTAATATGTTTTAATAGAATTACGCTTAGTTCTTACGTAAATCGAGCTTGCTATAGATAATTAAGAGAGGTCGCTAATTAACAAGTAACAACTCTTTATAATATCATAGCTTAAGAATGGGGTTGTACTTGGAGGATGTTACAGAATACATGAGAACAACCCCAAAAGATACTCCCCAAAGCAACCCTCCTCTAAAACCTATGGACGACGCAAATCCTCGGACGGAGATATGTAGCCTGCGAACTCCGAAGTCCTCGGATGTGGCCCATCGAAGAGGGGACGCAGGCATGCGAATCGGCGGAACGACGTGCCCACCTTGCGAGGGCGTCTCTCGGGCTGACGTACACGCCTCATAGACCTCGGCTGGAGACGGTGCCTCGCTACCCTATCAGCCGCCAAAGGCATCGAAAGGCGGAATCCTCCGATAAGGATCGGCCGGTGAGTCCTCTGACAGTCCTCCGCATCGACGTATTAGGGGTACATACTGAGATCACGCATCGCCAAGGATGATGGCAAGCATGGCCCTCTCGTCACGGGTCGCGTCCTCTCAAAATCATGTCGTCGCCAAAGGGGGAAGTTGGAGTGAAATCAAATCTGAGACTGGAAAGGCAAATGGGCGTCCATGTATGCAAAAATGCATATAGCACAACGACCCTCGAAGTGGTAGGGCTGATGATTCGGTCGTGTAGTTCCACACGGGTGCATCAACAAAAATCGAACGACATAACAGCTACTCAAAACTTTCTTATGTCCCTCAATTTGATGGAAATTCGGCGGCATAACACTACTCTCCGAATTTCCTCAAATTGAGTCATGCCACATAATCTCAATCACATGCATCATTTTCATGGAACTTTCTCAAATCAATATCTTTCTAGTTCACATGAGCATATTCCTCAACCTCATTCATATTTCGAAACCTCATGCATCTTAAATCAAGGCATAATACTTCATCACATCAACATGCCAATCATACACATAAAGTTTCATGCTCAAGGCAATAACATAATCACATCATCATAAATATGCTCGAGGTTCATCATCATGAATATGCTCACTCGGCTTCCTATCTCATAGTATCTTATGCTTTGACCCTTACGGGTCTTAAACTTGTATTCTAATCATTCTAATACCCGTATTACATCTTTATTACCCTCAAGAGGTTAACACTTAAACTTTTCTCTAAGATTTGAACTCACTAAAATTCCAAACAGCATTGTACATGTAAGGGCAGAAAATATCATATGCTTACGGGGCTCTAGAATCTTCGTTCATAACCCTTTTTATGATCCGTCTTCGCCTAAGGCTCCATAATTAATTCCTAAACCAATTATGAGGGATTCCTAGGCATGTTCTCTAAGTTGTAAACCATTTTTCCTCAATCTAACTATGCTGGAACAGAATTATGTTTTGCCATGTCTAAGTGTGCTAGAATTTCCTATTTAAGTCCTTATCTCACCTTAAGCTTTGTAATTAATACCTAATCATTTATGAAAGGTTTTTATGCATATCCTACTTATTATGAACCATTTATACTTGAATTAATCATGCTGGAATAGATTTACATATTTGTGCATTAATGTGTTCTAGAATTCTCATTCTTGATCCTTTCAAGTTACTTATTCTTTTCTAACTTCTCTAAATTGATCCTTGCTTCACTCAAACATAATTTTACACATTTTAACACCTTAGAACAGCATTTATACAGTAGCCAATCATGAAGGGCAGAACGAAATCATAAGCCCATAATGTCACATAATCTTGTGAATTAAAATGCATACAAGTTGCTAGTTTTCTCTTGGAATAATTCTAGGGATTCAAAACTCTTTTAGGACTCAAATCCTTACATTAAAATCATGAAATTACACATGAGGTCAGTAGCTAAATTAACTTGTTCATAAATTAGATTTAAAGTACATAATTTTATGCATAATGTTGCTTAGGTGCTCCTAAGCTTGGAAAAATTACAAAACATAAACTATGGACACTTGTGATTAGAGGAACTCATACTAAGTCCATCATCATCACCACAAGGCCGAATTGGCTTCTTAAGAATGCCAACATTTTCTTAAAAACCTTACATAGGATACTTGGGCAAGTCTTTGAGCTCTAGATCATTAAAGTGATGACATAAACTTAAACATGCTATGCACCTCATTTTTATTCTTCATTAGAAAGTAAAGTGAAGACATAAAGTAAACATGAGATGCACCTTTTTATTATCTTTAGAGTTTAAGTAATGGCATAGAATTTAAACATGCTAGACAAGAAAGTAAACATGAGATGCAAGGTTCAATTCTTTATTTTAGTGCTCTAGGCCCTTTGAGGTGTTTACCTCAAATCAACAATCAACTTTAAGGTTGAAATAGGTAGGCTTTGAGATTTATTAAGTGAGGATGCACATTCTTGTTTTAATCTTTAAGTTGTTTAGTGATGACTTGAAAATAAACATGCTATGCAAAGCATTAAAGTAAACATGAATGCATCTTATTTTAGATCTTAGCTAGAGCTCTTTGCAAGACTTTAAAGGAACAAAACCTCAACCCATTATGTATCATAAGGCAAGCTTTAGAGTTCTTAGCACCTAGACTTCAAAGAAGTCTTAAGGTTTGAACTTCATCATCAAGCTTAAGAAAATGGACACAAAGTTCAACACTTTGTCTAAACAAAATTACAAGAACTAAGTCATATTCTTTATTTTATTGCTCATGGGCTTCAATCTAGAGTAAAACTCTTAGAACGGCCGACCAACTTTAAGGTTGGCAAGGGTAAGCTTAGAGCTCTTTGAAAACATGTGATTAATTTTCTTTAACAAAACTTTTGTGATCTACTTTACATTTTAGCAAACTTTGTTCAAACCAAGGCAAAGGAAACAGAAATCATTTAAGGAAGAAAAGGAAAGAACCGAAAATGAAACCAAGAAAAAGAGAAAGAAACACAAGCATGTATGGTCCAAGACCAAGTTGTTTCAAGCTTTAGAGGTTTCTCACATGACAACAACAAGTCATTATCTTGAAACCTCATCATCAAGCTCATGTTATTTTCATAAAATGGCCTCTTGGCTAAAAATGAAAAGAAAAGAAAGAAAGGAGTTTGAACCAAGAGAAAACTAGAACTTTCTTTAAGGAAAACAAGCAAAACTTGAAAACAAAACCCCTACCTAAGGAAGTCTTTGAAATGGAAGAAAGAAAGCTTGATTCTTGAAGAGTTGAGAAGACAAAATCTCCTCTTGGATTGTTATGATGGATTCGGCCAAAGGGGGAACTCAAAGGAGATGATTTTTCCTTGAGTTTCTAAGCTTGGGAATGGAAAGTTTAAGTGTTTAGGAGATGGTTTAAGGTGAGGTAGTGGTGGTTTATGGTTGTTTGTGGTGGTTTGTGGTGGTGGAAGGATTCTTTAAGAGGTAGAAGAAAATGAAGAAGATGAAGAGAAGTTTGAGAGAAAAAGCAAGACAACTAAACTTAGCAAATGATCTAAAGTGTATCAAGGTTCTTCAAGGCTTGGTATTTATAGAAATTTTGGCACAATGAGGCTGCCAGGAGGAAGAAGGTCAACGGCCAAATGGGAGGGAAAGGGAGAAAATATCTCTTACAAAGTATGGGCAAAGGCATGGTTGAAAGCATGGTGAGGTATGGTTTGAGGTATGGTCTAGGCATGGCTCTTGAGTGAGAAATCAAACAACATGTGGCATTTCTTCTTGGCCTTGCATTCGGCCAGATTTGGACAGCCAAGGGGGAATTAATTTGTTCATGTAATTGTGTTTTAGTGATGTGTTTAGGTGTTTCTTTGATTAAGGTTTTGGTTAGGAGTTGTAAGAAAGTGTTTAGGTGAGGTAATTGGGTAATTAGGAGTGTCAAGACTTGATTAGGAGGGCAATCTTACTAGATTAGTAATTTAAAATAATTCTTTTGGTCAAATGAGGTATGGCACAATTCCTTAATTTAAGGAATTGGAGAGAAAATACTATTCAAGATTCCATGACTAGGAATCTTGAATTAAAGAATGCAATTAGAGTTTAACTAAGCAATCTTAGGTTCTAATTAACCTTAATAAATTATTTTGACTCTAGATTAATTATCGAAATAAATTAATCTTCGATTAGAGCCTAATATTGCTTAGGTTTGCTTAATTGCGTCATTAGGCTCATTGTACACTGTTCTAGGGGCAAAATGGTAATTTTGCACTAAAACTGCCTGGACCTTCCTGCCAACTAAACATCAAATATCACTCATAAACATCATTCCAAACTTCCTGGAAAAATTCCAGGCTCAAACGGCACCTTTTACCCGTGTAGAATATCAGGGGTATTTTGGTCATTTTGAGCCGAAAGTTTAGAAAACGAGATTTTCACCTCGGATATCATTCATAACAATTCTAACCCCTTCAAACATTGAGTTGACCCATTCGGGACTTCCGGGTGACTGTCCTTTAATTTGGGTAAAAATGACCTCAGGGCAATTTGGTCATTTGTACTCAAACAGCAGAAATCAGGGCATTACATTACTCCCCTCCTTAAAAAGAATTTCGTCCTCGAAATTCGTTACCTTAGAAAAGCTCGGGATACTTCGTCCGCATCTCGGATTCCAACTCCCATGTGTACTCCTCCGTCTTGTCTCGTCCCACGCGACTTTCACCAAAGGAACGGACTTGCTCCTCAACTGCTTGACACCATGGTCCACGATCCTCGTTGGTGGAGATGAAAGTTAGGTCCTCCCTTAACTATACATGTTCTGGCTCTAACACATGGCTAGGGTCGGATTATTTTCTTAGCTGGAAGACGTGAAAGACGTCATGAAGATTTGCAGATTTGGAGGTAGGGCTATTTTATAGGCAACTGTCGACTCTCTGAAGGATTTCAAAAGGTTGAGAAATCGGGACTCAATTTCATGACTTTCATGGCTCTACCTATTCCTATAGTGGGGGTAATCCTTAAGAAAACATGCTCGCCTTCTTGGAATTCTAACGGCTTTCGCCGCTTGTCCGCATAGCTCTTTTGTCGCTTTGAGCATCAAGATTCTATCCTTAATCATTCTTATTTGCTCCGTGGTTTCCCTCACTACATCCGGTCCCAAAACGCTTTGTTCTCTTGAGATCATGCCAACACAAAGGCGACTGGCACTTCCTTCCATACAAGGCTCGTACGGTGCCATCCGATACTCGCATGATAACTGTTGTTATATGCGAACTCGAATGAGTAGGTACTTATCCCAACTCCCTTTTCTATCCAAAACACATGCCCTTAACATGTCTTCCAATGTTTGGATAGTTCTTTCCGATTGTCCATCTGTTTGAGGGTGGTAAGCCGTGCTTAAACACAAGCTTTGAACCAAACGCCTTTTGAAAGGCTCCCCAAAACGTGACGTAAACCGTGGATCTCAATCCGAGA
The DNA here is from genome assembly GCA_030441495.1 of Dalbergia oliveri. Taxonomy (NCBI): domain Eukaryota; kingdom Viridiplantae; phylum Streptophyta; class Magnoliopsida; order Fabales; family Fabaceae; genus Dalbergia; species Dalbergia oliveri. Next base: position 45,892,408 of record JAMLFY010000003.1, read on the forward strand.
TTATCGTCGATGGAACTCCTGTAACCTCACTATCTCTTGGATGTACAACTGGGCCAACTTATCTAGGGAAAAGGTTATCTTGATGGGTAGGAAATGGGCCGACTTGGTTAACCTCCACTATTACCCAAATAGCGTCATGGCCGGCTTGGGTTCTAGGTAGGCCGGTCACAAAATCCATGGATATACTATCCCACTTCCATTCGGGGATAGGCAAGGGTTGCACATCCTGAAGGCTTTTGGTGCTCAATCTTCACCTTTTGACAGACTAAGCACTTACTAACCCAGGCTACTACGTCCTTTTTCAATCCGAGCCACCAGAACATCTTCTTTAAATCCTGATACACTTGGTGGCACCAGGATGGATGGTGAAGTGGCTTTTATGGGCCTCCTCCAAGATACTTTCTCGGAGGTCACCATCTTGCGGTACACAAATCCGCCCTTCAAACCTCCACAAACCATCTGTCCCTTGCTCAAAACCTTTAAGCTTTCCAGCCTTACCGCCTCGAGGGTCTCCCTAAACTCCTCATTTTCTACTTGTGCCATCACAACTCTGTTTAAACCCACTTGTTACCGTAAGATGGCACATTTTCACATTCTTTTCATATTGACATCCCCAAATTCATGTCCCTAAACTTCTCTATCAGCTCAACTTCCTTGACCATCATATGAGATAAGCGTAATGACTTTCGACTCAAGGCATCGGCGACCACATTGGCCTTGCCAGGGTGGTAACTTAAGCCGAAATCATAATCCTTTAGAAACTCCATCCACCTTCTTTGCCTCATGTTTAGCTCCTTTTGATCAAAGAGATGCTTAAGACTCTTATGATCGAAGAAAACTTCAAACCTTACTCCATATAAGTGATGCCTCCAAATCTTCAAGGCAAACACTATGGCGGCTAACTCTAGGTCATGGGTAGGGTAATTGACCTCGTGAGGCTTGAGTTGTCTAGATGCATAGGCTACCACTTGCCTATTTTGCATCAACACATAGCCTAAACCTTTCCCCAAGCATCACAATATACCTCGAAGGGTACATTGGGGTCGGGCAAAATCAAAACTGGGGTCAAGGTCAACCTTTAACTCTTGGAAGCTCTTTTCACAATCGGGATTCCATGAAAACGGGGTGTTCTTCCTAGTTAGCTTGGTTAGGGAAGGGCAATCTGGAAAATCCTTTGATAAACCTACGGTAATAGCCTGCTAATCCCAAAAGCTCCGTATTTCTGATACGGTGGTCTATCCCAATTCATTATGGCTTCTATCTTACTAGGGTCAACAGCTATACCTCCTTTTGATACTACATGTCCCAAAAACTTCACCTCCTCCAACCAGAATTCACACTTAGAGAGCTTAGCATACAACTTCTTCTCCTTCAACACCTCTAAAACCAACTTTAGGTGACTTTCATGCTCCTCGTGAGTCTTCGAATAGATGAGTATATCATCTATGAAAACAACCACGAACTTGTCTAAATAAGGTCTAAAGATCCTATTCATGTAGTCCATGAACATGGCGGGTGCATTCGTCAGTCCAAAAGACATCACGACGAACTCAAAATGTCCGTACCGTGTCCTAAAAGCGGTTTTAGGTATATCCTCATCTCTCACTCTAATCTAGTGGTATCCGACCTTAAATCAATCTTGGAGAATACCATCGCTCCTTTCAACTGGTCCATGAGATCATCAATCCTAGGCAAAGGGTATTTATTTTTCACCGTTACACGATTCAATTGCCTATAATCTATACATAATCTCATGCTCCCATCCTTTTTCTTAACAAACAGATCCGGGGCTCCCACGGTGAGGCACTAGGTCTAATAAAATTCTTCTCTAACGGCTCCTCCAATTGGGTTTTCAATTCCTTCAACTCCAAGGGTGACATCCTATACTGGGCTATCGAGATAGGTCCCGTTCCGAACCAACTCGATGGAGAACTCCACTTCTCTTTCGGAGGGAACTTGGGTCTCATCATAAATACCTCGGGATACTCTCTTACTACCGAAATATCATCTATGTTCTGCTCAAAGTCTACTTCGCTAACGACTAGAAGGACATATCCCTTAGTTTTCTCCCCACTATAGAAGACATCTACGGCATTCACATAAAGTTTCAAGGTTTGACTAGTCTTGCTAGGGGGATGATGAAAAATAACAGATTTTGTATAACATCTAACAACACATGGTTAGCGTGAAGCCAATCCATGCCAAGGATTATCCCTATGTCTTTCAAAGGTAAACAAATCAAATCTATGATAAAGGATCTATTTTCAACAGGAAGATGGCAATTTAAACAACAGTTACATGTATGTACAGGACGGTTGGTGGGAGTAGAAACAATGAGGTCAAAAGGAAGCTTAGAAACTTTCAAATTTAGAGACTCGACACTAGCATGTGAGATAAAAGAATGAGTAGCACCAGAGTCATATAGCACAGTTAAGGTTCTACCATTTAGTTCACACTTACCTTCGATGAGGTCGTTGGATCGTTTGCGTCCTCCGCATTGAGGGTAAAGACCCGTCCTTGGTGTAGCGGTCGGGGATTCTGACTTGACGACCCTCCATTGCTCCTACAATCCTTAGCATAGTGGCCATGCTTGCCACACTTGAAGCATACTCCTTGCCCGGCTAGGCAGGGACGATTGCCATGATTCTTTCCAGCGGGGCACTCCACGGCTTGCGGGTCCTGGAGAGGAGGAGGAACTCCTTGGGGTGCCTTGTTCTTGTTCCTTGGGCTCTCCTTGTTGATTATTGTTGTTGTTGTTGTTGTTGCGAGGACCGCTCACTCCTCCTTGATGATTGCGGTTCCCTCGGCCGTTGGGGTTGAATGGCGGCCTCGGGTGTTGCCGGAATGGTTGATTGTTGGGTCTTCTTTGTTGTTGTTGTTGAGGATGTTGTTGTTGGTGTTGTTGATGCTTGAACTGATTGGATTGGTAGGGATGGTAATGGTTCCTAGTGAGTCTGATTTGACGGCTTGAACTTCGGGGTTTAAGGTCCCAAACCACGGGACGATCCACCCTCGCGGCACTCAGCTTCTTGTGCCTTTCTTCGATGATCGGCACTTGTTGACTAGGGTCGGGAAGTCCCTAATCTCCATGTGTGCCACAGCAAAGTTAAGTTCGGCCCTCAAACCGGCCTCAAACTTAACGCACTTCCAAATCTCGTCGGGTTCCCTTGGAAAACCCGTGAAAACTTGATCAACTCTTCAAACTTCGCCGTGTACTGGCGTAGACAATCCACCTTGGACCAATTGCATGAACTCAATGTCCTTTGCGTTCTTCACGAACTCCGGGAAATACTTCTCATAGAAGTACGTCTTAAACAGCTCCCAATTGATAGTGGTTCCCGTAGCTTCTAGCAGCCTCTAGGTGCCGGTCCACCAAAACTCTGCGTCGGCTTCCATCATGTAGGCAGCAAAGGTGACTTTCTGTCCTCCGAACAGGCAACAACCGAGTAGATATTTTCCATGTTTTTGATCCACTCGTCTGCCTTGTCCGGATTCAAGCTCCACGGAAGGTTGGGGGATTGGCCTTGCGGAACTCCCCAAACGGGCTTGTTCCACGGCCTCGGCAGGAGGACCTTGAGCAGCGTCCCTTGGTTGATTCATGCGATCGAACATGCGTTCCATCGCTCTAGCCATCTCGCGAAGGAGCTCAGTCTCATTTCCTCGTTCACCTTCGTTTGCGTTCCTATTTCTTTGGGTGCCATTGGTCCCTAAGCACACAAGTCAACAAACACTGAGGTGATCAGGCTCAATATTCCAAGCTAAATGAGCTAGTTACCATGGCAACAAGCAGACAAGGTCATGAATGCCTATCCTATAGCTTATCTCTAATAGCTAAGCACTATACATGACATACTACCGTAACATGCTTTTAAAGCATGGTCAGTCCAATCCTCAGGCTCCGTGAGAATCGAACTGCTTTAATACCATATGTAACACCCTAATATTTAACCCCAATACGCCTAGGACGTATCAAGATTAATTATTAGTTATTACTTCTCTTTAAATTCATTTACAAAATACTTAGCGGAAAATACAGGTAAATTTTTTTTTTTAAATGAATCATGTAAAACAAAGTGCGAGCCTTTGCGTGTAACATAAATGTAACGTGAAGCGGAAGAATAAATAAATCATATAGAATGTAAACATTAAAGAACACATCAATCATGAACATCATTCTTCATCACATTAGTTAACATAGTTTAGTACATGACTACTGAAATATAAAGGAAACATAAAGTCTTACCCATACTAGTGGGCAGAGCTTGCAGGACAACAACAAAATAAGAAACATAACAACGAATACATGAGAACAACCCCAAAAGATACTCCCAAGCTAAGCAACCCTCCTCTAAAACCTACGGACGATGCAAATCCTCGACGGAGATATGTAGCCTACGAACTCCGAAGCTCCTTGGATGTGGCCCATCGAAGAGGGGACGTGGACATCGAATTGGCAGAATGACGTGACCACCTCGCGAGGGCATCTCTCGGGCTGACGTACACGCCTCATAGGCCTCGGCGGGAGACCGTGTCCTCGCTACCCTCGACCGCCAAAGGCACCAAAGGGCAGAATCCTCCGAATAAGGATCGGCCGGTGAGTCCTCGGACAAGTCCCTCCGTATCGACATATGAGGGGTACATACTCTGATAGTCACGCATCGCCAAGGATGATGGCCGGGCATGGTTCTGCTCGTCACGGGGTCGTGTCCTCTCAAAAATCATGTCATCGCCAAAGGGGAAGTCGGAGTGAATCGGAAGCTGGAGACTGGAAAGGCAAATGGGCGTCCCATGTATGCAAAAATGCGTATAGCACAACGACCCTCGAAGTGGTAGGGCTGATGATCGGATCGTAGTGCAGTTCCACACGGGTGCATCAACAAAAATCACGAACGACGCCATCGATGTCTGAAGACGTAATGGGAAAGAAGAGAGAGGGGTGAGAATCTTGCTAAAGAATCTCAGGGAAATCCTCTATCCTAGTGTCATCGTTTACGTCCCCAGGAACCTTGGGTTTATTATAAAAAGGTTAAGCATGCATAGGTTCATTATGAGGTTTTCACAAGATATTTATCCAAGGTCCATGTCTTTTATAATGAATCTTAATGCATGTATGCAGCATAATAGTTCATGAATGCATGGCAGGACTTTAGGCAAACCAAACAATAATCAAACAACATATAAGTGGCATGTAACTTTCTCTTGAACATCTTTCCTTTTCTCATACTTGTGACACCAAACATAATAGTAACCGCACCCCTTAAACTAGGCTATGAGCTCATACCTTAACTAGTCGTCACTAGTTCTTACTTATCCTCTTGATAAGCGAATCATAAACATAATCATAATCATAATCATCATAATCCCGACTCCCAGAGTACGGGTAGGGGCCTAAGGATCACCCATCATGGGACTTTTTCCTTCTTCGAAACGCATCAACTGGTTAAGCCAACGACTTTGTCCGCTTTGGCAGGCTAATGTCTATGCCCTCACGGTTTTACCTTCTCCTCACCGAGAAGTATGTCTCGGTGTGTCACCTTAAACATCATATTTCTCAAAACTTTTTTATGTCCCTCAAATTTGACGGAAATTCGGCGGCATAATAGCTACTCTCCGAATTTCCTCAAATTGAGTCATGCCACATAATCTCAATCACATGCATCATTTTCATGGAACTTTCTCAAATCAATATCTTTCTAGTTCACATGAGCATATTCCTCAATCTCATTCATATTTCGAAACCTCATGCATCTTAAATTAAGGCATAATACTTCATCACATCAACATGCCAATCATACACATAAAGTTTCATGCTCAAGGAATAACATAATCACATCATCATAAATATGCTCGAGGTTCATCATCATAAATATGCTCACTCGGCTTCCTATCTCATAGTATCTTATGCTTTGACCCTTACGGGTCTTAAACTTGTATTCTAATCATTCTAATACCCGTATTACATCTTTATTACCCTCAAGAGGTTAACACTTAAACTTTTCTCTAAGATTTGAACTCACTAAAATTCCAAACAGCATTGTACATGTAAGGGCAGAAAATATCATATGCTTACGGGGCTCTAGAATCTTCGTTCATAACCCTTTTTAAGATCCGTCTTCGCCTAAGGCTCCATAATTAATTCCTAAACCAATTATGAGGGATTCCTAGGCATGTTCTCTAAGTTGTAAACCATTTTTCCTCAATCTAACTATGCTGGAATAGAATTATGTTTTGCCATGTCTAAGTGTTCTAGAATTTCCTATTTAAGTCCTTATCTCACCTTAAGCTTAGTAATTAATACCTAATCATTTATGAAAGGTTTTTATGCATATCCTACTTATTATGAACCATTTATCCTTGAATTAATCATGCTGGAATAGATTTGCATATTTGTGCATTAAGGTGTTCTAGAATTCTCATTCTTAATCCTTTCAAGTTACTTATTCTTTTCTAACTTCTCTAAATTGATCCTTGCTTCACTCAAACATAATTTTACACATTTTAACACCTTAGAACAGCATTTATACAGTAGCCAATCATGAAGGGCAGAACCGAAATCATAAGCCCATAAAATCACATAATCTTGTGAATTAAAATGCATACAAGTTGCTAGTTTTCTCTTGGAATAATTCTAGGGATTCAAAACTCTTTTAGGACTCAAATCCTTACATTAAAATCATGAAATTACACATGAGGTCAGTAGCTAAATTAACTTGTTCATAAATTAGATTTAAAGTACATAATTTTATGCATAATGTTGCTTAGGTGCTTCTAAGCTTGGAAAAATTACAAAACATAAACTATGGACACTTGTGATTAGAGGAACTCATACTAAGTCCATCATCATCACCACAAGGCCGAATGGCTTCTTAAGAATGCCAACATTTTCTTAAAAACCTTACATAGGATACTTGGGCAAGTCTTTGAGCTCTAGATCATTAAAGTGATGACATAAACTTAAACATGCTATGCACCTCATTTTTATTCTTCATTAGAAAGTAAAGTGAGGACATAAAGTAAACATGAGATGCACCTTTTTATTATCTTTAGAGTTTAAGTGATGGCATAGAATTTAAACATGCTAGACAAGAAAGTAAACATGAGATGCAAGGTTCAATTCTTTATTTTAGTGCTCTAGGCCCTTTGAGGTGTTTACCTCAAATCAACAATCAACTTTAAGGTTGAAATAGGTAGGCTTTGAGATTTATTAAGTGAGAATGCACATTCTTGTTTTAATCTTTAAGTTGTTTAGTGATGACTTGAAAATAAACATGTTATGCAAAGCATTAAAGTAAACATGAATGCATCTTATTTTAGATCTTAGCTAGAGCTCTTTGCAAGACTTTAAAGGAACAAAACCTCAACCCATTATGTATCATAAGGCAAGCTTTAGAGTTCTTAGCACCTAGACTTCAAAGAAGTCTTAAGGTTTGAACTTCATCATCAAGCTTAAGAAAATGGACACAAAGTTCAACACTTTGTCTAAACAAAATTACAAGAACTAAGTCATATTCTTTATTTTATTGCTCATGGGCTTCAATCTAGAGTAAAACTCTTAGAACGGCCGACCAACTTTAAGGTTGGCAAGGGTAAGCTTAGAGCTCTTTGAAAACATGTGATTAATTTTCTTTAACAAAACTTTTGTGATCTACTTTACATTTTAGCAAACTTTGTTCAAACCAAGGCAAAGGAAATCGAAATCATTTAAGGAAGAAAAGGAAAGAACCGAAAATGAAACCAAGAAAAAGAGAAAGAAACACAAGCATGTATGGTCCAAGACCAAGTTGTTTCAAGCTTTAGAGGTTTCTCACATGACAACAACAAGTCATTATCTTGAAACCTCATCATCAAGCTCATGTTATTTTCATAAAATGGCCTCTTGGCCGAAAATGAAAAGAAAAGAAAGAAAGGAGTTTGAACCAAGAGAAAACTAGAACTTTCTTTAAGGAAAACAAGCAAAACTTGAAAACAAAACCCCTACCTAAGGAAGTCTTTGAAATGGAAGAAAGAAAGCTTGATTCTTGAAGAGTTGAGAAGACAAAATCTCCTCTTGGATTGTGATGATGGATTCAGCCAAAGGGGGAACTCAAAGGAGATGATTTTTCCTTGAGTTTCTAAGCTTGGGAATGGAAAGTTTAAGTGTTTAGGAGATGGTTTAAGGTGAGGTAGTGGTGGTTTATGGTTGTTTGTGGTGGTTTGTGGTGGTGTAAGGATTCTTTAAGAGGTAGAAGAAAATGAAGAAGATGAAGAGAAGTTTGAGAGAAAAAGCAAGAAAATGCAAGACAACTAAACTTAGCAAATGATCTAAAGTGTATCAAGGTTCTTCAAGGCTTGGTATTTATAGAAATTTTGGCACAATGAGGGCTGCCAAGAGGAAGGAGGCCGACGGCCAAATGGGAGGAAAAGGGAGGAAAATATCTCTTACAAAGTATGGGCAAAGGCATGGTTCAAAGCATGGTGAAGTATGGTTTGAGGTATGGTCTAAGCATGGCTCTTGAGTGAGAAATCAAACAACATGTGGCATTTCTTCTTGGCCTTGCATTCGGCCAGATTTGGGACAGCCAAGGGGGAATTAATTTGCTCATGTAATTGTGTTTTAGTGATGTGTTTAGGTGTTTCTTTGATTAAGGTTTTGGTTAGGAGTTGTAAAAAGTGTTTAGGTGAGGTAATTGGGTAATTAGGAGTGTCAAGACTTGATTAGGAGGGCAATCTTACTAGATTAGTAATTTAAAATAATTCTTTTGGTCAAATGAGGTATGGCACAATTCCTTAATTTAAGGAATTGGAGAGAGAAAATACTATTCAAGATTCCATGACTAGGAATCTTGAATTAAAGAATGCAATTAGAGTTTAACTAAGCAATCTTAGGTTCTAATTAACCTTAATAAATTATTTTGACTCTAGATTAATTATCAAAATAAATTAATCTTTGATTAGAGCCTAATATTGCTTAGGTTTGCTTAATTGCGTCATTAGGCTCATTGTACACTGTTCTAGGGGCAAAATGGTAATTTTGCACTAAAACTGGGACCTTGGGCCAACTAAACATCAAATATCACTCATAAACATCATTCCAAACTTCCTGGAAAAATCTGCTTAAACGGCACCTTTTACCCGTGTAGAATACAGGGGGTATTTTGGTCATTTTGAGCCGAAAGTTAGAAAACGAGATTTTCACCTATATCATTCATAACAATTCTAACCCCTTCAAACATTGAGTTGACCTATTCGGGACTGGGTCGACTGTCCTCAAATTTGGGTAAAAATGACCTCAGGGCAATTTGGTCATTATACTCAGGCAGAAATCGGGGCGTTACAAGGGAAGCCACCCAGCAGTCCTCGATTGAGTCAATTCAATGTTTGAAGGGGTTATACCTGTTATGTTTGATATTGAGGTGAAATCCGTTTTCAACTTTCCTAGAATGACCAAAACCCCTGGAGCATTTTATGCGGGTAAAGGTGCCATTTGAGCTTGGAACTTTTCCAGGAAGTTGGAGTGATGTTTATGGGTGGTTTTTTATGTTTTGGTTGGGCCTAAGTCCCAGGCAGCTTCAGGAAATTACCATTTTGCCCTAACAGTGTAGAGTGAGTCTAATGACGTAATTAAGCAAACCTAACCAATATTAGGCTCTAATCGAAGATTAATTTATTTCGATAATTAATCTAGAGTCAAAATAATTTATTAAGGTTAATTAGAACCTAAGAATGCTTGGTTAAACTCTAATTACATCTTTAATTCAAGATTCCTAGTCATGGAATCTTGAATAGTTTTTCTTTCCAATTCCTTAAATTAAGGAATTGTGCCCATACCTTCATTTGACTAAAAGAATGATTTTAAATTATTAATCTAGCAAGATCACTCCCCTAATCAAGTCTTGACAACCTTAGTTAACCATTACCTCACCTAAACACTTTCTTACAAACTCCTAATCAAAACCTTAATCAAAGAAACACCTAAATACATCACTAAACCACAATTACATGAACAATTTCTCTTCCTCCCTTGGGCTGTAAATTTGGCTGAATTCATACCCTTTGAAATAGGTCACATGTTGATTTTATTTCACTCCAAAGGCCATACCTCAAGCCATACCTTGACCATACCTAGCCATGCCTTCAACCATGTTTTTGAATGACAAGTTTTTGAAGATATATTCATCCCCTTTGGCCTTGAAGAACCATCAGCCACTCCCCCCCAAATCAGCCACAAAGTTTCATTTTTCTATAAATACCAAGCCTTGAAGAACTTGGTTACACTTTAGAAGCTTTGCCAAGTTTAGTTTTCTTGCATTTTCTCTCTTTTTCTCTCAAAGTTCTCTTCATCTTGCTCTTCTTCTTCCTCCCTCAAAGAAACATTTCCACCACCACAATCCACCACAAACAACCTTAAACCACTACTCCCTCACCTCAAACCACCTCTTAAACACTCAAACCTTCCATTTCCAAGATCACTTTCTCATGGAAAAATCATCTTCCTTGAGCTTTCCCCCTTGGCCGAACCTATACCCTCATCCAAGAGAAGATTTTGTCTTCTCATTTCTTCAAGGATCAAGCTTTCTTTCATCCTTTTCAAAGACTTCTTTAGGTAGGGGTTTGTCTTCAAAGTTTTACTTGTTTTCTTTGATAAATTTCTAGTTTTCTCTTGGTTCAAAACTCTTTTTCTCTCCTTTTTCCTTTTTCGGCCATGAGGCCTTTTTGTATAAAAAACTCTAGCTTGATGATGAGGTTTCAAGATAATGGTTTTGTGATGCCATGTAAGGAACCTCTAAAGCTTGAAAAATTTGGTCTTGGACCATATATGCTCTTGGTTTCTTTCCTTTTTCTTTGCTTAAAGTTTCGATTTTCTTTTCCTTTCCCTTGAATGGTTTCGGTTTCCTTTTCCTTTATTTGAACAAAGTTTGTTAAAAATGTTAAATAGATCACTAAAAGTTTTGTTAAGAAAATTAATCTTATGTTTTCAAAGAGCTCTAAGCTTACCCTTGCCAACCTTTAGTTGGCCGTTCTAAGAGTTTTACTCTAGATTGAAGCCTATGAGCAATAATGTAACACCCTAATAATCAACCTAATACGCCTAGGTCTATCTGATTAATTACTAGACTTTACTCTTTGCTTCCGTTACTTAATCATGCTTTGAAAATACTTAGTGAAATTACAAGCCATTTTTTTTTAAAACATAATTGAAAACGTGAGCCGCGCATAACATGGACGATAATCGGGATAAAGCGGAAAATAAACAGACATATCATGAAGAACACATCATATTGGCTCTATCATATGATATCCATAATTACATTTCACATAGATATTTTGCCTATCAACAGAGTTAAGCTAGATGTAGGCAATCTAACAAAACATAAATAATATATGGATTGGAAAAACATCTATTAACGGCACCTATTTATAACACTTCACAGATAGAATAGATATCCAAGTTCACGCTCAAGGTCTAGCAATACGTTCCTCAAGGATAATAAGCTGGTTCACAAGATCACGTGCATCTACCAGGTGAGAGCATCAACAGGAATCACGAACATCACCATCACTTTCTGAAGACGAGATGGAAAGAAAGAAAGAGGGAATGAGAAACTTATAAAAGAATCTCAGTAGGGTACTCACCTCATATGTATCGTGTCATCATCATCGTCCCCAGGAACCTCGGGTTTCATTATGAAAATGTGAGCATGCTAAGATTCATTTAATTAGTTTGGAAATATACTTTACCGAGGTCCATTCATTTTAATCATGCGTCTTATAATGCATCATAAACTTAGCATGTCATGTTTATAATGAACTTTTCCTTTCATATATAATAACATAGTTATGCATAAAATCACATCATATTCCTCATCATCATTTCATAATACTATGCATAGCAGAACATCATATTTCTCATCATCATCTCATAAATACTATGCATAGCAGAACATCATATTCACATAATGCATTTACTTAGTTTCTTAGGTGACTTAAAGTTACTTTCATCATCATTTTCCTAGGCCACCCTATACTCCACCCTTTTGGGAGTAATCTAGGTTATGAGCTCATACCTTGCTAGTCGTCACCAGCACATACTTATCCCTTTTGATAAGTAAAAATTCCGTCTCTACCCTTTTGAGAGAACAGACTAGGGGGCAAGAATCACCTTTTCACCGCCTATAGTTTGACGGGTCCAAAGGATCATTTTCTCATATATTTTGAGTCACCTTTAAGTCTTTGCATGTTATATCATAATACAATTCTTCATTCATAATCATCATAACATTTTCTCATTTATAGTCTTATGCCGAAATAATATATACCAACTGGAATCATGCATCTGGAGATTCCAAAAAAGAGAGGTGGGTCACAATGGACACGCTTAAATACCAAATCTTTCCTTAGCCAGAATCTTTCCAAATTGCACTCTTAGGTAATACACTTTCTTCCAGGAACAGAATATGTCTTTATTTCATGCATAAGTTTTCATTGTTTGCAACAGCAACCATAACATACAAACCAGGGAATCAATCAATGACACCAAATTCTTAATAAGCATCAAATCACATTTTAAGTACACATAAATTACTAGCTTCCCATAAAATTCTTACAAAGTTTTAAAACTCTTTTAGAACTAATTCTTTTTGTTAAACTTGAAAGAAGTCATAGGACTTTAGGCCTAACTTAACCATGGGACCGATTTATAACTTGAAAGAATGTTCATAATTAAATCTTTCACTTAAGATAAAAGGAGCAAGTCTTGAGCTTTAGAGATTTAGGTGACATCTTAGAATTATTACCATGCTATGCAACCTTATTTTAATCTTATCTTTATAAGGTGATAGCTTGGAATTATAAACATGATATGCAATTCCATTTCTTTATCTTTAAGATTTAAGGTGATAACTTGAAAATTAAACATGATGCAAGAACTTGTAATATAAACATGATGCAAGAACTTGAATATAAACATGATGTAAGAAAAGCGGCGGTTCATAGGACAAGTAGAGGGAGAAGAGAATCTTAAGCAAGGAGCGGCGTAGTCCGCACGGACCGGTGAGGGAGATGAGAATTACATTTTTTTTTAAGCTCCAATTCTCAAGACTTCTTAAAGAATAAATTCTTTAACTCCAATTATCTCATTTCTTCGCTTATGATTCATAGGCAAGTCTTTGAGCTCTAGGATTTTTAGGTGATGACATAAAATAAACATGCCATGCATTGATTCTTTTAGCCATTATAAAATAAAGTGAGAGCATAAAATAAACATGAGATGCAACTTCTTTATTATCTTTAGAGATTAAGTGACAACTTGAAATTTAAACATGAAATGCAAGCTTGAAATTTAAACATGAGATATGCAAGTTCATTTATTTATTCTTGAGAATTTATCATAAAATAAATATGGCTGTGCAAGGCATAAACTTAAACGTGGATGCAAGTTCACTTGATCTCTTTACTAGAGCTCCTTCAAGACTTTAAGAGAATTATGATTTCAACCCAATATATGTATCTTAGCAAGACAAAGTAAAAATACATATTTCATATTCAAACCTCAAGATAAAAACATTATTCTTTAAAGTTTTGCATTAAATGGAATGTTCAAGCTTTAGAGGCCTAACTTGTGATGGATTTACAACCCATATTCAAGGTCCTCATCATCAAGCCATCATTTCATTCCTTCCTAGGCCATTTGGCCGAAACCATGAAAGGAAAATAAGGAAAGAAAAACTGAAATTTTAGAAGCTTTGGAAACTAGTGAAACCTTCAAGTTTTAGAGATCTAACTTGTGAAAGCTTTGCAACCAACACTCAAGAATCTCATCATCAAAACATGGTCTCATCATAAGCTAGGCCATATGGCCGAAATACTTTAAAAAGAAAGGAAGAAGAAACTGAAAATGAAAACTTAAAAGAAAGCTCATGAAAACATCATTTTTGAGCTAGAAACATAACTTGTCTTAGCATAAAATGAACTTAGAAACACCTCCCTACCTAATTTGATTTGAAAGAAAGGAAGAGAACTTGGTTTCCTTGAGTGAAATGAAGCAAAATATCCTTGAAAAGCTGAAGGGAGAATTCGGCCAAGAGAAAGAAAGAAAGAAAGCTTTTGGTGCTCCTAAGACTAGAATTTGTGTAAGTTATGAACTAAGCATCTAAACTATCTTCAAGCATGCCTATTTATAGAGATTTTGCAGCTCATAAATGGACAAAGGAAGGAAGGAAATCTGACCAAAAATTAGAGGAAAAAAATAAGGAAGAAAAATCATTTTGTTTGGTGGCTTAAAACATGGAATCATGTTTCCATGTTTTCATGATTCTTTGTTTTCATTTTTTGGATTTTTGTGTAATAATTTTCTGACTTATTACTCAATAATTTTGGCCATTACAGCCTTGTGGAAGAGGATTTTGTGTGTTCCATGTATTATTTAGGTGTAGGCAAGGTATTCATGCAATTTAGAGAATTTACGGTTAAGGCTTAAGCAATTTGGGTGTTTTAAGCAATTTTAGGTTCTAATCAATCTAAATAAATAATTTTGACTCTAGATTAGTGATTAGAATTTAATAAACTTTAATTTGAGCCTAATATTGCTTAGGTTTCATTAGACGAATCAAAAATCTCAAAAATTGCAAAACTACAAAGAGGGGCAAAATGGTCATTTCGCTCAAAAACTATCCGGGGCCATTCGAACTTAACCAATGGCCAATCATAGCTTAAAAACACCTTTTAAAACATTTTAGTGAGGTTCGGCTCAGTGGCAAATCGGAGTTCAAACAGCGCAGGGGCGTTTTGGTCATTTCGCACGTCGAAACTCAAAATTGAGATTCTTCTGCTCTATTAACACACATAACACAAACAATCCCTATTATCCTCAGAACATCCCCTTGAGGATGGGGCCCACGATCCTCATTTTCTAGTAAAATAACCTCAGGGCATTTTGGTCATTTTACACGTACAGAAATTCGGGCTTGCGACTCTTGCAGAAATGCTCATAACTTCTTTCTAATGTTATATTCCTTTATTGAGGATTGTTAGGTCTTCAAATTTATATAAGAATTACCTAGGATAATTTAATTTTAAATGACAGTAAAAGTTGGGGCGTTACAAATAAAATAAAGAATATGAGTAGTTTCCTTTATTTTTGCTTGTTTAAGTGTTGAAGTTTAAGTCTTAGTCCATTTTCTTGAGCTTGATGATGAAGTTCAAAACCAAAGGCTTCTTTGAAACCTCGGTGCTAAGAACTTAAAGCTCACTTTATGTTGTAAAGATACAAATTAGGTTAAGGTTGTAATGTTCCTCTAAAGTCTTGTAAGAGCTCTAGTTAAGATAAAATGAGTTGCATACATGTTTATGTTTATGCCTTGCATAGCATATTTATTTTGATGCCATCACTAAGCTCTCAAGAATAACTAAATGAACTTGCATTATCATGTTTAAATTTCCAAGCTTGCATTTCATGTTTATATTTCAAGTCATCACTTAATCTTTAAAGATAATAATGAGGTTGCATCTCATATTTATTTTATGCTCTCACTTTATTTTATAATGAAGAGTAAAACAAGTGCATAGCATGTTTAAGTTTATGCCATCACCTAAACATCCTAGAACTCAAAGACTTGCCCAAGTATCACAAGTAAAGTCTTAGAAAATGGAAGCATTCTATGAATGCCATTTGGCATTATGATGATGATGAAGGACTTGATGTAAGTTCATCTAATCATAAATGTCAATAGCTTATGTCTTGGAATTTTTCCAAGCTTAGGTAAACTTAAAGAATGTCATGAGCAAGATTTGATGTTTTAAATCTAATTCATGAAAAAATTGTTTTAGCTACTGATCTCACCCACATTTATGTGATTTCAATGAGATTAATTGGTTTCTAAAAGAGTTTTGAGTCCCTAAAATTATTCCAAGAGAAAACTAGCAACTTATATGCTTTTAAGTCATGAAAGTATGTGACTTATATGAGCTATACTTTTTGGTTCTGCCTGGTGCACTTGGCCACTGTATAAATTCTGTTTTATGGTGTTAAAATGTGTAAAATTATGTTTGAGTAAAGCAAGGAACGATTTAGGGATGTTAGGAAAGAACAAGTAGCTAAAAAGGACTTAAAATGAGAATTTTAGAACACTTAGATGCACAAATTGTAAATTTTGTTCCAGCATAATTGGGCCTAAGAGAAATAGTTTATAATTAGTGGATATGTGTAGGAAACCCTCATATTTGGTTTAGGAGTTGATTATAGAGCCTTAGGTGAAGACGAAACTTAGAAATGGTCAAAGGAGATTCTAGGACCCTGTAATCATATGATAATATTCTGCCCAAAGTGATGTAGTGATATTTGGTTATGTTAGTAAGCATAACATTAGAGGAAATTATAGGTAATGATCCCTTAGGTGTAATAAAGATCCATAATGAAAGTTAGGATAATTGGAACAATAGTTTAAGACCCGTAAGGGCCAAAGCATAAGACACCATGAGATAGGAGGTGTGATGTGAGGATGAGACCAAGTGGGTTTACTCGTGATGAATGTGAATGTGTTAATGCCATGAATATGAGACTATATGTGTATTTGTGACATGTTGTGATGATGTGGTATGCTATGTGTAAGATGCATGAGAATGCGAAATGTGAAAGAATTTGGAGGGTATGCTCCTGATTAAGAGGTTTACTTGATTGAGAAATTCTATGAGGACAATATGTGTTATTGAGTTATGTGGCATGACAAATTTGAGGAAATTCGGGTGCAGTCATTATGCTCCGAATTTCCGTCAAATTTGAGGGACTTGAGAAAGTTTTGAAAAGAATGATTTATATGTGACATGTCGAGACACATTTCTCCTGCTCCTGAGGAGAAAGGAAACCCGTGGGGGGTATGGTCGTGGAGCCATATCGACACGGAAAATGTCACTGGTCATAACCAGATGATGCGTTCGAGACGAGACGTACTTCTCCTGCTACGATGAGGAAAAGGTAAAACCATGAGGGCATCGACATTAGCTTGCCAAAGCAGACAAAGTCACTGGTCTTAACCAGTTGATGCGTATGGAGAAGGAAGAAAGTCCCATGATGGGTGATTCCTTAGGTCCCCCGTACTCTGGGAGTCGGGGTTATTATTTTTATGATTATGATACGCTTATCAAGAAGATAGGTAAGAACTAGTGACGACTAGTTAAGGTATGAACTCATAGCCTAGTATCAGGGTCGGTTATTGTTTTAAAGATCATGATGTCACAAGTTTGAGAAACGAGAAAAGATGAAGTATCCTGCTTATGAAAGCGAAAGGCTGATCATGAGAAGTTACATGCCACTTATATGTGAACTAGTTAATGATGATATGTTTTATTGGTTTGCTGCATAAAGTATTGCCATGCATTCATGTTTTGGTATGCTGCATACATGCATTAAGATTCATCATAAAAGACACGGACATTGGATAATTACTTTTATGAAAACCTCATAATTCTTTGCATGTTTAACCTTTTTATTAAACCCAAGGTTCCTGGGCATGTAAATGATGACACTAGGATAGGAGGTTTCCCTATGAGATTCTTTAGCAAGATTCTCATCTCCTCTATCTTATTTTCCCATTATGTCTTCAAATTCCGATGGCGTCGTTCGTGATTTTTGTTGATATGCCCGTGAGGAGGTGCACTACGATCCAGATCATCAGTCTTACCATTTCGAGGGTTGCTGTGCTTGTGCATTTTTGCATACATGGGACGTCCGTTTTGCATTCCTGGTCTCCAGCTTCGCTTCACCCGACCTCTCCCTACGGCGATGATTTGATCTTTGAGAAGACGCGAGACCCCGTGACAAGCAGAACCACCATGCTCGATCTTCATCTTCGCGTGCGTGCCTATCAGAGTATATTCCCCTCATACCTCACTATGGGAGGGACCTGTGAGGATTCCCTTTACCCTTATCGAAGGGCTCCACCCCTCGGTGCATGTGGACGTCGAGAGGGTAGCGAAGATCCGGTCTCTCAGCCGAGGTTTGCGAGGCGTGTATGTAGCCAGGAGGCCTCCTAGACAAGGAGGCCACGTCGCCCCACCGATAGGCATGCCCACGACCCTCTTCTTTGGGCCACATCCGGGAGCTGCAGCAATTTGCGGGCTATATCTCCCCGTCCGACGATTAACGTCATTCGGCCTTAGAGGAGAGGGTTTGCTTATAGCCATGGCTTGGGATCGATCTTTCGGGACTTTCCATCTGTCCGGTTTGTATTTCCTGTTTCTTTTCTTGTATTTTCCATTCTTGTCCTAGTTCTGCCCACATATATGAGTATGACTTTATGCTTTTTTTTATGTTTCAGTTGATGTACTCAACTATGATATTTAATATTATAATGGTTGTTTCTATGGTTGAGGTGTTCTTAATTGCTTTTGTATTGCATGATTTATTTTCTGCCTTACATTTCGTAAATGTAGTGCTCGACGGCCAGCATTTTGTCTTACACATATTTCAAAAAAAAATTTACCAGTATTTTCCGCTAAGTTATTTTACAAATGATCTATAACGATGAGACCGTAAGGGCCATAATAGATAGGAGGTGTAATCATGATCCAAAAAAAAGTATAGGTAATGATCCCTTAGGTGTAATAAAGATCCATAACGGAAGTTAGGATAATGGGAACACAAGTTTAAGACCCGTAAGGGCCAAAGCATAAGACACCATGAGATAGGAGGTGTGATGTGAGGATGAGACCGAGTGGGTTTACTCGTGATGAATGTGAATGTGTTAATGCCATGAATATGAGACTATGTGTATTTGTGACATGTTGTGATGATGTGGTATGCTATGCATAAGATGCATGAGAATACGAAATGTGAAAGAATTTGGAGGGTATGCTCCTATGATTAAGAGGTTTACTTGATTGAGAAATTCTATGAGGACAATATGTGTTATTGAGTTATGTGGCATGACTCAAATTTGAGGAAATTTGGGGTGCAGTCGTTATGCTGAATTTCTGTCAAATTTGAGGACTTGAGAAAGTTTTGAAAAGAATGATTTATATGTGACATGCCGAGACGCATTTCTCCTGCTTCGATGAGGAGGAAGGAAACCCATGGGAGGTATGGTTATGGAGCCATATCGAGGGGACAATGTCAACTCTAACCAGGATGATGCGTTTCGCAGGAGATGTACTTCTTCTGCTATGGTGAGAGAAGGTAAAACGTGAGGGCATCGACATTCACCTGCCAAAGCGGACAAAGTCACTGGTCTTAAGCCAGTTGATGCGTTACGGAGAAGGAAGAAAGTCCTATGATGGGTGATTCCTTAGGTCCCCTACCCATACTCTGGAGTCGGGGTTATTATTTTTATGATTATGATACGCTTATCAAGAATATAAGTAAGAACTAGTGACGACTAGTTAAGGTATGAGCTCATAGCCTAGTATCAGGGGTCGTTACTATTGTTTTAAAGATCATGATGTCACATGTTTGAGAAATGAGAAAAGATGAGAAGTATCCTGCTTATGAAAGTGAAAGGGTGATCATGAGAAGTTACATGCCACTTATATGTGAACTAGTTGATTGTCGCAACATACCAGGGGCGTCGCAATGAGGAATGACAACGATTTTAAAATATATAAATGCAAAATGGAGTCGCCACCAACTTTAATTCTGGTTAAAATTGGAAAACCTTTTTAATTTATAAACTTGTCTTTTAAAAGAATTCTAGGTTCGGAGTCTGATTATGATTAGGGAAGGGTGGAAACTTAATCCCACTGCACCCTAATACATCCGTATAAATACGGTTACCCTAGAGCTCATTATGCAAATTAATTATAATTTTAATAATATTTAGTTTTCCCCGAAGTAATTATAATTATGTACAGAAATAAAATAAAATAAAATAAAATTAAAGCAAGGAATAAAAATTAAATGAGAACACAATTTAATGAAAACTTAATTTCGGCTTGATAGTTGTTTGCTACGTACGTCCTGGTGCAATGAGGAACTCAAAGCCACGTGTTCTGTAGAAAATGATTGTGTGTTGATGGATTTTAACTAGGAAATGGAAATATGTTGATTGATTTTAATTTTGAAAAAAGAAATTTTGATTGACTAATTATTTAAAAGGAGGAATCCGCTCTGTACAGGATTAAGTTAGCACTGAGTTATTCAATGAATTCTTACACTTTAATAGTACATGAAGGAGGCATTCACCTCTCAATCACAACTATTAATTGTTGCGCGGATAAAACTATTTATTTATTATTATTATTTTTTTGTTTATATTTTTTAGACTTTTTCCTTTTTTTTTTTATGGAAAACTTCCTAAGACATGTAAATAAAGATAAGCAAATAAGTTCAGCCCAAAACTAAAGGCCCCAAGACCACAAAAAACCCAAACTGGACTAGACCAAACACAAAAAAAAAAAGAACCCCCCCCCCCAAAAAAAATCAAACCAAACTAAAAAATAAAATCACCCACGCAAAGCTAAGGCCCAAAGACTAACTTTGGCCACAACCGTAACCCAAAAGAAAACAACGGGACTAAATAAAATGAAAGTAAAAAAAAACTGAACTCTAATCTAAAAACAAGAATAAAACAAAACGAAAGGTTCAATAGTTTGTAGTCTCTAAACCTTAGCTGTATTCTGGGATAGAGGCAGCCAGTTGAGTGATCCGGCAAGGAGCGACGGTGGCCTTTGTGAGCTCCATGGATCGATGGCCTTCGTGAGTGCCCGCGCATCGTGTAGGACTTCTTGTGACGCCGCGGATAGGCGGCGGAGTGCGGGCTGGGCAACGCGTCGAGGTGGCGAGCTCACAAGGGCGATCGGCGGTGTGAACTGGGCTTCGCGCGGACATGCGGTGGCTAGCTTTGCAATCTAGTCTGCTCGCGGTGGAGGGTGGCTGAGGCGTGAAGAACGGGGCGTGGGGCTTGTCCTGGCACGAAGAGGTCCCGCAGTCGGGCGATGCCTGAAATGAAATGCAAAACTGGAATGGTCGTGGCACTGCGTGGCCTCTCCGGGTTTGGCGGCGACTTCGCAGCGCGGAGCTCGCAGCTTCGTGGCGCTGGAGAAGCTCGACGGTGAGGGGTCGGGATTCGCACAGGCATGACTGTTCGCGGTGGCGCCGACACGCATGGTGGCTGATATTGATGGTAGTTTGGGTTGCTGATGGAGGTGATTGCGATTATGGCTTGGTTGAATGATTGTTGTTGTTTTTTTTTTGTTGTAGTTTTTGAACGGTCCAAGATGATCTATTAGAGAGGCGGTGTGATGATGAATGGGGAGTGATGGTTCGATGATAATGGGGGTGGTTGTAATGGTTCGGGTTATGAGAATGGTTTTTTTTTTTTGGAGGGTGAGGGAGTGATGCTTGGTTATTTTGCAAGTTGTCTCTACGATGGTGGTGCCTGAGTGGTGAGTTGCAATGAAGAAAGGGTTGTGGCTTCGTTCCTTCTTTGGAGGTTCTCTCGATCCTCCCCTTTTGTGTTGATGAATCCCTTCTATACTCGGACCTGTTCTTGTAATTAACATTTGTTTCCATGCTTTGCAGGAGTTGCATGAGGATCGAACGACCTTGTCTCCCACGCCTCTACCTATACCCATCCTGACCACTCAGAGAGCCCATTCTTTGTCTGTCTTTGAGAATGCGTAAGTGGGAGGAGACATGCGGGGATGGGAGCCACGATGTTCCACCAATCCTCTGTATTTTTTTATTATTATTTAAATTTTTTTGTTTTGTGCTACTGGCTAGTGGGCTACAAAAATAAAAGCTAGAATGGGTTGGTTTCTAATTTTTTCGGATGGAATGAATGAAAAGGCTATCAAATAAAATAAAAGTTTCAAAGTAAACAAAATGCAAACTTTTTTATTTTTTGTTAAATGACCGGACAAAATTGGGTGTTCACAGTTGCCCCTCTTTACTTGTTTCTTACTGAAAAATATAAAGTTCGCGACCTTGATGTTTTGCTGTAAGGCACAAGTAAAGATATGAACACACATTTTGTCCCAACGCATGATGCATGATGGTGATGCTGAATGGCTGACGATGATGATAACCGTATGATGAAAATGATGAATGTATAGTGATGATGCCAAAGGATTCTAATGGAGTGCTGTTAGATGACCAATGCATAGTGATAATGAATGCATGATAACAATGTGAAATGATATAATAAATGATACTAGACAATTATGTGATGGATACATATAGCTAATGCATGTAACATAAAGTATATAGGAAAGCATGTGAAATGTAAAGTATATGAAAATGGAATCAGTGTGAAATATGAATGTGAAATTTGCGAAAGTCAATGCATGTGAAATTTAAAGTAAATGCATGTAGAAGCGGAATAAAGACATGTGAATTTTAAGATTTGTGAAAGCGAGTGAACGGATGTGAAAAAAAATGTTAAAGCGTAAAGGCTGGTGAAAGTAAATGTGAAAGTAGTAACGGCATGTGAAAATCGTGAAAGCGGTAAAGACTTTGTGAAATAAATGTGAAGGCGGTAAAGACTTCGTGAAATAAACGTGAAAGCAGTAAAGACTTGTGAAATAAACGTGAAAGCAATAAAGACTTTGTGAAATAAACATGAAAGCAGTAAAGACTTTATGAAATAAACATGAAAGCGGTAAAGATTTGTGAAATAAACGTGAAAGCGGTAATAAATGCAAAAGCAGTAAAGACTGGTGAAATAAATGTGAAAGCGTAAAGACTTGTGAAATAAACGTGAAAGCAGTAATAAATGTGAAAGCGGAGAGACTGGTGAAATAAACATGAAAGCGGTAAAGACTTTGTGAAATAAACGTGAAAATGGTAAAGACTTTGTGAAATAAACGTGAAAGCGGAATATGTGCAAGCATGTAACATGTAAGAATGTGAGGCTAAAATTTTGTGAAGGTGTGTGAAAATTTAAATGTATGCGAAAACAAGTGCAAATGAGTGGTTGACAGTTTTGATGAAATGATGATGCGGGATTGATGTCATGATGATATGAATGATGCAAAATTGATAATATGATGAATGATACAAAGCATGATGCGAAACTAATATAGAGATGATGCGCTTTGTGACAAAATGATGACAATAGCCTTCAAAAATTAAAATTGCAAGTCTAAGGTATCTTCACATTGCTATTAGGAAAGCCTTTGTCTATCCCAATGAGTTGTATCGTTAGATGAGCAGCTCTCTGAGCCTCTTTGTTGCATTTTCAAACATATCTTCTCCTGGTGACATTTCAACATTTCTTTTGCCCAGTTCTTTCATTGTTCTCACCTTTCCTCGATCTCTTGTCTCAATTTGTTTGCAATCTAATCTCGATTCTCAAACACTTTATTTGACTTATCAGTCATGAGCTTTGTTAGCAAATTAGTCCTTTGGTTATACTTTAGTCATAATATCCTGAATATGCATGGTTTTAAAAAGAATCCAGAAACAAAGATTTTTGGTAGGGAATGAAGGATAAACGAGACATAGAGAAAGAGAAAGACAATTTTATTGGATTTCAAACTGAAAAGTATTTATAGGACTTCAACAATTGTTACGAGATAAGAAATGAAGAAAGAAAAGACTTGTAATGTTGCTTTCATGTGATCACCCATTTCATTGATTTATCGGCAACACCAACTGAAATCCATGATCGCGAATGTAGTCTTTCGTTGTGTGCTCAACAATATGCCATAACCTAATGATACTCAAATTGCCCCAATTTTGATGTTCCGTATAGCTTCTTGACCATTGACTTGGCCCTTCACCATTGCATAGGCCGCCTTCTCAGGTTTTCAACCTAGCAATTAAGAGTTGTCATCGCTCTTTTGTGCTCTAATTTTTGCCTAGGTCGCCCTTCTGGGTTTTCAACCTAGCGAGCATTTTTTTTTTGCTTAGGCAAAATATTTCTTCACGGCATCTGAATTGATTGGTTTAGCAAGTATTTTGCCTTCCATGTCAGTCAATATCAATGCTCCTCCAGAAAATGCATCTTTGACGATGTATGTAACACCCAGAAATCATTTAAAAATTAATTTGAGCTTTGTTATTCATAATTTCATAAATCTGACAGTACAACGATGATGAGGGTGGCCCAATGGACCTGTTAAAAAAACAAATTTTGGGCCCATGAATAGTAACCTTGCGGGCCAAGGCTCGGGCAAGCTGAAACCCTAGATTCGGGCTCAGGTGCCCGAAATTAGGAAAACATGGGAATAAGGTTAGAAATAGGTGGGATTGATAATTTTATACTTAAAATTAATTTTCGGGCAATATCGTTTAATCGGTACGTGTTTACCCGTTCGTGAGATTTCAGTGTAGTTTCTTACACGAATGAAACTTCCAGTGAAAGTTTGCCACCCATCTAGACAAGTGTGTGGCTTAGAAGAAGCCACACCATTGCCACTTTATTAGGACCAATAGGATGCTTACAAAAAATTTCTACATTTATCTTTAAGAAAAGAAAACATTTTGGACTTGAAAATTCTATGCATTTTGTCATAAACTCATAAAATCAATATCTTATCATTTCCTTCATGAAAATTTCGTCCAGACCTCTCTAAGAACCATTCCTCCATTGTTCTTCCTCTCAAACTCCATTAACAAGCTTCAAGCTTGCAAAACCCTAGCTCAAAATCACTAAAACCACAAATTCTCTTCACTAAACTTATTCTATTTATCATAACCTACAAATCTAACCGATTATAATTTGAATCCATCACTTTTTCCAACTTTGAGGGCACACAATCAGAGGTTAAAGGAAGGGTTTGATGTTGGTGGGGAAGCTTTGAAGTGAAGCAAAAGCATTCTAGAGCATCCTTTGGAGCATAGAGCTCAAGAGCTCTCAAAGTAGGTTTTTTTGCTGCCTTTCTTGTGAAATTTTTCAATTCTGTTTTAGCTTGCCCTAATTCCAAAAATTCTGATGATATTGATGATTAACATATTGATATTGATGTATTAATTTTTGTGTTGTGTTTGGATGGATTTAAAATGGGTTTTCTCTCAAGTGAAATTGGAACTAGGTTGCTGGACTTGATTTTTTCTGTAATCAGAACTTTTCACGAATTTTCTGGAAATTTTGTGGGTGGTTTCATGAGCCATGAAAATTATATGTTGTAGCTAACCTCTTATAGTAAACACACGAATTTTCTTAGGGGTTAATTCTAAGGTTTGATGCCTCAAAAAAATTAGAAACCGAATTGTACTGCTCTCTGAATTGTTGAGCTGAAGTGACAAACTTGCCCGAATTTTTAATCATAGCAATTGATTGAGATAGCTCCTGAAATTTTTACACAAGACTAATAACATGTTGAAATATCTCTATGAATTTTCTTGTACTATGATTCCATCGAAATCTAGGGCTAAATATTTTGAGAACACAAGTCTGGACTATGAATTTGTGGCTTCTGACCACCAGATTTTCCTATTTTATTGAAGTGGTTATATAACTCTGATTGCCTTGAAATGTTTACAGGTTGTCCTAGACACATTATAGTGCCATACAGAATTTTTGTGGCTCTTGGAATAGTTGTTTGATATGGCAATTAAATGTTGCACCCTAGAACAATAACTCTGCCAAAGTGCTGGAATGTGAGAATGACTGGAAATTTGTGATAGTTTGATATCTATTCCAAGTCTATGGTATATGAATGCATGATAGTGACTTTAAGGTTTGGTTTATGAGAAATGAATGAAAATCACTTGTGATTGATTGTTTATATGTGAATTTGATGATGGTACATGTTTTAAGTAGAGAAATGAAAATCCCCTATATTATGTGAAGGGCAAGAAAGGTCCCCTAAATGAGTAAAGGCACAGAAAAGTCCCTTTTTTTTTGGGCACGGAAAGATCCTCTTTAATGGGCACGGGAAAGTCTCTTTTAATGGGCATGAAAAAGAAAAGTCCCCTCCGATGTCCTGAGGGCACGTATATTTCAAAATGTAATACTATGCTATTGAGTCGTATTATGTGTGTATATTAAGTGATTGAATAATAAAAGCTACCCACTTCGGAAAGATGATTTTGAAACTTTAAAATAAATCTTTAGTTTACATTACATGATCATATTTTTCTAATAAATCGAAGTGGCTGGGGCGATGACGATGACATTTATGATTGTGTATCTGGAGTTATCCTGAGAATTGTGTAATTCTCACCCCTACGTTTTTGTGTTTCCGTGTCGCCTCCAGGTTTATCAGAGGACTACGAGGTTGCTACACTAAAGGAATTGGTCGCAGTAGTTTAGTAGTTAGTGTTTTTATTATATTGTACTTAGTGGTGTGTATATGTTTGTAAACGAAGTAGAGAACATGTATGTATTCAAGCTCATAAAAGAGCTTCCTTGTGTATTTATTTATGAAATAAATAAATGTTTTGTGTATTTGTTGTATATATTTAGTAGAACCACGAATTAGTTACTACTCGACTCGATCAATATTGCTATAGATAACTAAGAAAGGTCCGCTAATTTATAAGTAACAACTCCTAAGCATAATATCATGACTTAAGGATGACGTTGTACTTGGGGATGTTACAATGTAAGGGCCTTCATGTGTGGGTGCCCACTTGCCTCTGTTGTCTTGTTGATTTGGCAAAATTTTCTTCAAAACAAGATCACCCGGTTGGAAAGTTCGAGGGCGAACATTTTTATTAAATGATTTAGCCATCCTTTTCTGGTACAACTGGCCGTGACAAACAGCGTTTAGCCGTTTTTCTTCAAGCATGTTCAATTGTTCATACCTCGTTTTGATCCACTCGGCTTCTTCCAATTCAGCTTCCACCAATATCCTTAACGATGGTATTTCCACTTCTATGGGTGTCACTGCCTCCATCCCATACACCAGTGAATACGGGTGCCCCAAGTTGAGATTCTGAGAAGTGCGATAGGCGTGTAATGCATAAGGCAGCATATCACTCCAATCTTTATAGGTAATGACCATTTTCCCAAAGATCTTCTTGATGTTTTTGTTCGCTGCCTCTACAGCCCCATTCATCTTCATCGGTAAGGAGCCGAGTTGTGATGCTTGATTTTGAATTGCTCACACAGTTTCTGTACTTCTTTGTTGAAATTTGTGGCATTATCTGTGATGAGTTTTGCAACCGTACCTACAAATGATGCTATTCTTCAGAAACTTCACTACCACTTTCCGCGTTACATTGGCATAGGAAGCAGCTTCCACCCATTTGGTGAAGTAATCAATGGCTAAGAATGAATCGATGCCCATTGGAGGCTTTGGGGCTAATTGGTCCTATGACATCTATGCCCCACATTGCAAAAGGCCAAGGTGACGTAAGAGTGTGCAATGGCACCAGAGGAGAATGGATTCGATCAGCATAGATTTGGCACTTGTGACATTTTCTTACAAACTCTATGCAGTCTTTTCCATCGTGAGCCAATAGTAGCCCTCCTAGAATCTATTGGGATAATGTGTGGCCATTGGCATGAGTACCACAAATACCTTCATGAACTTCTGATATGATGGAGTTAGCTTCCGCAAGCATCTGACGCATCTTAATAAAACTCCATCGTGGTTCCTTTTGTATAATACCTCACCCAAGAGGAAGAATGACATGGATAGCCGCCTGAGTGTCTTTTTGTCATTCTCATTTGCTGTTGTAGGATATTCTCTCTCCTTGATGAACCTCTTGATATCATGGAACCATGGTTGGCCGTTGGCTCTTCTTCAATGTTATAACAGTGCGCTGGCTCTCTTCTAACAGTCACTTGCAAGGGCCTTACATCCACTTCTAGGTTGAAGTTGGTCATCACGGCCAAGGTAGCTAAAGCGTCTGCAAATTGATTTCTGGTCCCGAGGCAAGTAGTGGAAACTGATATCCTTGAACTCATCTTTCAAGCTCCTAAGGTGTTCATAGTATGACAGGAACCTGTGTTCTTTGACTCGCCATTCTCCATTGACTTGAAAAATGATAGAGCCGAGTCCCCATAAACCTCCAAGTATTGCACCCCCAAGGATATCGCCGCCTTCAGGCCTGTTATGCATGCTTCGTATTCAGCCATGTTGTTTGTACAATCAAATGCCAACTTCACAGCGATTGGAAATTGCTTTTATCAGGGGATATTAAGACTGCTCCAACTCCGTTCCCTCGGATGTTGACTGGACCGTCGAAGTACATTTTCCACATCAAGCCTCCTTCTTCCTTCTTTTGTCCTCTTCCATAGCTGCTAGGATATCCTCATCAGGAAATTCAAGCTCCATTGGTTGATATTCTTTGAGTGGATTCTCGGCAGGTGATCGGCTATCACGCTCCCTTTTATTGATTTTCTTATCACATACTTGATGTCAAATTCTGATAGAGCCACTTGCCATTTAGACATTCTCATGGAGATGTGCGGACTCTCAAAAATGTACTTCATGGTATCCACACGAGATATAAGCAAAGTTGTATAGTAGAGCATGTATTGTCGTAACCTCCTTGCTGTCCATACCAGTGCACAACATGTCTTCTCTATAGCCAAATACCGAGACTCACAATCATTGAACTTCTTGCTCAAGTAGTAAATGGCTTGCTCTTTTCGACGGACTCATCATGTTGGCCCAGTGCCCCATAGACCCATGTAACACTGAAGATATAGTATGAGTGGCCGCCCTGGTGTGGGTGGAACCAAGAGAGGTGGATTTGCAGGTAGTTCTTGATCTTGTCGAAGGCTTCTTGACATTTGTCATCCCATCTACCCAGATTGTCTTTTTTCAATAGTTTGAATATCGGCTCGCAGGTGTAGGTCAAATTGGAGATGAATCTAGCTATGTAATTCAGACGGCCCAAGAAACCTCGAACCTCCTTCTCCGTCTTTGGCGCTGGCATGTCTTGAATGGCTTTGATCTTATCTGGGTCAACTTTGATGCCCTTCTTGCTAACGATGAACCCTAATAGTTTTCCAGTGGATGCTCCAAAGATGCACTTTGGATTTAACCGAAGCTTGTAAGTCCTCAACCTTTCAAACAACCTTCTGAGCACGGCCACATGACTTTCCCCTTCTTGTGACTTTGCTACCATATCATCCACATACACTCCTAGCTCCTTGTGGATCATGTCATGAAAAAGGGTCACCATTGCTGGCTTAGACGTCGCTCCAGCATTTTTTAGCCCAAATGGCATTACTCTATAACAAAATACTCCCCACTGAGTGACGAAAGATGTTTTTTCCTTATCTTCTTCTGCCATCAAGATCTGATTGTAGCCTGAGTAACCATCCATGAAGGAGAATCGATGACCTCTAGCTGTGTTATCAACTAGAACATCTATATGAGGGAGAGGAAAATTGTCCTTCGGGCTTGCTTTGTTCAGATCCGGTAATCCACACACATTCTGACCTTTCCATCTTTCTTCGCACTGGTACTATATTGGCTATCCATCTCGGAGAATGGGACCTCCAAGAAGCCCGCATCAAGTTGCTTTTTGACTTCATCTTTGATTTTAAGTGACATTTCCGGACTCATTCTCCGCAACTTCTGTCGCTTAGGTTCCATCCCCTCAATCAAAGGGATTTTATGAGCCACTATCTCTGGATCCAAACCCAGGCATGTCTTTGTAGGACCAGGCAAAAATATCTAAGAATTCGGAATAATGCGACCATCTCTTCCCTTTCTGGATTGTCAACTATCTTCACTTCTTTCTTGTCTTCATCAGTTACCCAAATTCACAGTTTCAACGACTTCATCGTGTGGATTTATCCCTTTTCCATTGAATTTATGATTTTGGCAAATTGTTGGCACAACTTAGGATCTTCATCTTGTTCATTTTCACTCGAGTCCATTATAATGCAATAATCAGTTAATGGGTTTTCACAATTATTGGCGCAAGACGAAGGTTTTGATGAAGATGAGTCCTGGAATTGAGACAAGATTGGAAATAAATAAAGGAAGAAAAAGAGATAAATGCAAGAAGACGCAAAATGAATGAAAAAAGGAACCATGCATAATCATTTCATTATTCAATTAAAACTGAAATACAACAAAGATGACCAAAGCGTTCATTACTCAAAATACAGTAAATCATCTAAGGGTTCAGAATCCCAATTGCTTAATGGCTCGAGGCTATGGTAGATTAACGAGGTACTTCCTCGCCTTCTTCAAGAGTATGGACAGCTCAAGCCTTCTATCATTACTATTGCGGTAGGTGCAGGAAACGTGTCCTAAGATGTGGGATTTTCTTCTTGGATAATTCAAAAAACTGCCGCTCACTTGTAGCTTCATATCCCAGGCCTAACTTTCCAGGGTTGTAAGAAGTGAGATCGGCTCCCTGATTCCTTGCAGCTGACTCCTTAACCCTTTTCTTTCTTCAAATCTGCTCTTGCACATTATACGAGCGGCTACTGAATGTACATCCCCTTTTGGTTCCACCGTTTCAGCTATCTCGAGGTTTTGGAAAGATCTCAAGTTGATCTTCAGCACAATCAATGTATGGTATAGTCATTGGCTTAGCTACCAGCAATTCTTCTTCTCCTTTGACAGGTAACAAGTTTCCCGCCATCTATAAATTTTACCCTCTGATGAAGTGTTGAAGGGACAGCACTGCCTTATGAATCCAGGGTCTTCCTAGCAGCATCGTATACCCTTGTTCAATATCCATTACTTGGAACCTGGTCACAAAGGTAGTTGGCCCAATTTGTAACTGGAGATCGATGGCCCTCTTGATATCTCTTAATGACCCATCAAATGCTTTTACGATCTCCACTTGGCTCAATCATGGAGGGATCAATCGGGAGCTGTTGTAGTGTAGAATAAGGAAGCACATTGAAGGCTGATCCTCCATCAATCAATACCTTTGTGATATTGCAACCATGACACTTGAAGGTAATATGGAGCGCCTTCGGGTGCCCTAGTGCATGAAAGAAGACTTCATTTTCTGTGAAAGTGATAGCATTAGCCGTTTTAATCGCGTTTACGATTCCTTCAACCCGATCCGGGTTATGTCTTTTGATACATATGCTTGATCCAACACCTTCTTTATCGCATTACGATGAGCCTCTGAAGACAATATCAAGGAATAGAGTGAGATCTTTGCTGGAGTCTTCTTCAGTTGTTCCACTACATCATACTCACTCTGTTTCATTATTTTCAAGAATTCTTCTTCCTTTTCTTGGCTCCTTTTCAGGCGTCATTTGGGGGTCTTTCAGGTGTCACCTGGGGGCTTTTCAAAAACTTTGTTGGAGTATAAAATCTGCCACTTCGAGTAACTCCCCCTATTTCCGTGACATTTGTAATAGACTCCGATGTAGAGGGTTCGGAACAACCTTCGTTGCCATATTTAGACTTTGCAAGTTGTGGCAAGATGAGAAGACAAACTAGATACCTTAAAGACAGGTGCTTGTCTTTGACTGGGGGTGCCATTCAAATGTCTTAGAGCG
Organism: Dalbergia oliveri; assembly: GCA_030441495.1. NCBI lineage: Eukaryota > Viridiplantae > Streptophyta > Magnoliopsida > Fabales > Fabaceae > Dalbergia > Dalbergia oliveri. The sequence goes on from JAMLFY010000003.1 coordinate 45,923,697, forward strand.
AGGCTCTACAATAGTTTCATATCTCCATGGGACCGCATGATCGCTTTCATATGGAAATGGCTTAGGCACCTTGAAAATAAGTGATGGTTCATGGTTGTAAACTTTGAAACAGGGGGTGCATGGTGGGTCATATTGATGCTCTCTTCGACCCCCTTTGATAACTCGAGCACCCCTAGCTTGATCATTTTTTCAATGTAGAACTTCATCATTGGACACTCCTCCATATGGTGTTTCATTCCTGAACACTCGTAGAACCAATCCTCTTCGTCTCCTTTCATCGTCCTTTTACCTTTTCCTCCTTCAACTTCTATCTCATAACCCGCCTTCCTCAGCATTCCTAAGATCTTCTTCAGCGGGAGCTTGACATTCTCTACTCTTTGACTTGCATGCTTCTCATAGCAGATAGAATTCACCTGTCCTCCACCATGATTGGGAAATGGGTTATTCCTTATGTGCGGCCTTGATTCTTCCTCCAGCTTAATGGCACCTATCGATTAAACGCCATACCGTGCTGAACCCGTAACAATCTTCGATTGAGTGTCCCGGGAATTAGAATGATAATCACAAGTTTGGTTTGGGTTATACCACAGATATGGTGGCATAAAGGTTTTCCCAGGACGTGGGCCTAGCAAGTTGTCTTTACACAAGTGCTTAAATAACTCGGCATGTGTTATATGGAAATCAGGTAAGGGTCTGTTCTCCATTGGAGGCCTACGGGTTGTTGGTATTGAATGGTGGAGGAGTTGTAAAGAGATGGCTCGTCTGGGGCTTGAGGTGGTGTTTGATGAGGTCTGGGTGATGTGTAAGGTCGTGGATAGGAGACATGGTTGATCTGATGTGGTTGAGGTGTGTATGGTATTTGGGGTGAAATGGCTCTTGGAAATTGATATTGTTGATGCAAGTAGGATGGGTGTTGTGTATGTGGGTAAGCCGGATAGTGATTTGGCCAGGGAGTAGGTTGATGAGACTGAGGATGGATGTAGTTAACGGTGTTCTCCTTCTTCTTAAAATGGGAACTCTTCTTGGATTGGGACTCACTTGTTTCCCCGTTACTAGCTCTACCTTCCCTTCTTGGATGTTGGTTTCAATCCTTTCTCCATTTCGACCAAATCAACAAATTCTTTTACATGGGTTCCTAGCATGTTTTTGAAAAAAGGACCTTCAAGCATACGAATAAAGTAAGAACACATTTCTTGCTCTAACATTAGGGGAACAACCCTTCCAGCCAAGGCCCTCCATCTCTGGGCATATTCCTTGAAAGATTCATTCTCTTTCTTCCTCATCCCTTTTAACTTGGTCTTTAGTGGGTGCAGCATTCAGATTAAATTTGTATTGGTTTGTGAAAGCCTTAGCTAGGTCTTCCCAACACCTGATCTAATTGGTCCATTTGCATGTACCATTCCCATGCGCCTTCCAAACTTTCAGGAAAAAAGCTGATAAGGAAGTTTTCCTCTTGGACCATATTCCCATTTTGGTGCAGTACATCCGCAAATGCATGATAGGATTAGTACTACCATCAAATTTAATGAGCTCGGGCATTTTGAAGTTCTTAGGAATGACTACACTAGGAGCCAAGCATAAATCTCTAATACTCATCGGGCCATAGGGCTAGGCCCAAGCAGCATTCGAAACTGTTCCTGCATGCTTTCCTGGAATTCCTGTTTAAGCTTCAATCGTTCCGCCTCCTTTACAGTTTCATTAACAGAACCATTATCATTTTGTTTGAGTGGAATAGATCCCTCATCATATCCGGCTGGTTCTTCTTCATCTTCATTATTTCAGCGTCTTCTTTGCCCTATTCACCGTGTCAACGATGAATTGCTTGAGTTCTGGTCCGAGCAATGACTTCATCATGTCTTTGAGGTCGTCAATCTCTTGACTTAGATTCCTTCCTTGGTCATTGTTATCCCCAGCCATAGCCTTTTTCTTGCCTTTATCTCTCGGCCTTCTTTTTCTCGATTCTGGGCCGTAGTTCGTACCTCTCTGAGGTGCGCTAGTGTTGGACAAAGCTTTCTTAGAAGGAGCAATGTTTGAAGATCCTTAATCAATAAAACAAAAGAATTGAGTAAATAAAAAAATAAAGGTTTAAAACCCTTTGATGGCGAGGAACAACATCTATATTTGACGCGATGGATTGATCTCATTCAGAGGACGTATTGTCCATAAGAAAAGATACATGATGGACGACGGATAGGGTGTAACACCCTAATAATTAACCCAATACACCTAGGCAGTCTGATTAATTACTAGACTTTACTCTTTGCTTCAGTTCCTTAATCATGCTTTGAAAATACTTAGTGAAATTACGAGCCATTTTTTTTTTTAAACATAATTGAAAACGTGAGCCGCGCTAACGTGAATGATTTAGCAAAATTTAAAAGACACATAGGAATTTACAAGCATCACATCATAATATATTGGCTCCATCATCCAGCATCCATAATTACATATCATATAGATATTTTGCCTACCAACAGAATAAGACTAAGTGTAGGCAATCTAACAAAACATAAATAATATATGGATGGAAGGACATCCATTAATGGCACCTAGTAATAACACTCCAGGGATAGGGATAGATATCTGAAATATATGAGTGAAACTAGCAGGATCAAGTTCAGCTCCGGTGATAGCCTCAATGTGATTCACGAACGCTTCCTTCTATTTCTTGAAGACGAGATGGAAAGAAAAATAGAGGGAGTGAGAAACTTATAAAAAGAATCTCGGAGGGTACTCACCTCATGATGCATTGTGTCATCATCATCGTCCCCAGGAATCTGGGTTATTATGAAATAGTGAGCATGCTAAGATTGATTTATTAAGTTCGAAAATATACTTTACCGAGGTTCGTCGTTTTAATCATGCGTCTTATAATGCATCATAAACTTAGCATGTCATGTTTATAATGAACTTTTCCTTTTATCATATTCTTCATCATATATCATAAATACTATGCATAAAAGAACATCATATTTCTCATCATCAAATCATAATACTATGCATAGAAGAACATCATATTTCTCATCATCATATCATAAATACTATGCATAGAAGAACATCATACCATCATCATCATAAAATGCTATGCACAAGACATAGTGCACATATTTCATTCCTTTTGTGTCCTAGGTGACTTAAAATTTTCATCATCATTATTTTCCTTGGGCCACCCTATACTCCACCCTTTTGGGAGTAATCTAGGTTATGAGCTCATACCTTACTAGTCGTCACCAGCACATACTTATCCCTTTTGATAAGTAAAAATTCCGTCTCTACCCTTTTGAGAGAACGGACTAGGGGGCAAGAATCACCTTTTCACCGCCTATAGTTGGATGGGTCCAAAGGATCATTTCTCAGGATCACCTTTTCACCACCTATAGTCTGATGGGTCCAAAGGGTCATTTCCTCATATATTTTAAGTCACCTTTAAGTCTTTGCATGTTATATCATAATACAATTCTCAATTCATAATCATTTATAACATTTTCTCGTTTATAGTCTTATTTGGAATAATATATATACCAACTGTAATCATGCATCCGAGAGATTCCAGGAAAGAGAGGTGGGTCACAAATGGACAACTTAAATACCAAGTCTTTCCTAGCCAGAACCTTTCCAAATTACACTTTTACAGTAATATACTTTCTTTCAGCAACCAGGGTAAATTTTTAAATAACAAAGAATATTTCATTATTTCATGCATAAGCATTCTCATTGTTTGCAATAGCAACTATAACATGCAAGCCATGAAATCATTCAATGAAATCAAATACTTAATAAGCATCATCATAAATCCTTACGAAGCTGTCTTAAATAATTGAAACTCTAGAATCAGGTAACCTCAATTATCAAACTAATTAATTATGCATCTAAGGGATTAATTACCATCATTACCATTAATCATAAGCCTTAAGAACATTATTAAACCATATGAGGCAGCATAGGCAGTAAATCATATTTAAAGCTTTACGGTTGCTTTATAGCTAATTTCACTTCTAACATGCATAGAATTATTCCTTATCAATAAACATAATTATCACAACTTCAAACATATTAAATCATCATCATTTATTGGTACTAATCTCATATCAGAAGCCGAATCATGAACCTCATATAATTGTATAAAATCACATTTTAAGTGAACATAAAATGTTAGTTTCCCGTAGAATCCTTGCAAAGCTTTAAAACTCTTTTAGAAACTAATTCTTTTTGCTAAACTTGAAAGAATCTTCATAATTAAAATTCTCACTTAAGATAAAAGGAGCAAGTCTTGAGCTTAAGAGATTTATTTGATATCTTAGAATCATAAACATGCTATGCAACCTCATTTTAATCTTGTCATTATAAGGTGATAACTTGGAATTATAAACATGATATGCAAATCCATTTCTTTATCTTTAAGATTTAAGGTGATGACTTGAAAATTAAACATGATGCAAGAGCTTGAAATATAAACATGATGCAAGAAACTGAAGCGGCGGTAGTCCGCAGGACCAGTGGAGGGAGAAGAATCTTAAGAAACCGGAGCGGCGGTAATCCGCACTGGACCGGTGAAGGGAGAAGAGAATTATTATTACATCTTTTTAAGCTCCAATCTCAAGACTTCTTAAAGAATCAATTCTTTAACTCCAATAATCTTATTTCTTTGCTTGTGATACTTGGGCAAGTCTTTGAGCTCTAGGATCTTTAGGTGATGACATAAAAATAAACATGTCATGCGTTGATTCTTTTAGCCATTATAAAATAAAGTGAGAGCATAAAATAAATATGAGATGCATCCTCTTTATTATCTTTGAAGATTAAGTGACAACTTGAAATATAAACATGAAATGCAAGCTTGGAAATTTAAACATGAGATATGCAAGTTCATTTATTTATTCTTGAGAATTTAGTGATGACATTAAAAGTAAACATGGTTATGCAAGGCATAAACTTAAACATGGATGCAAGTTCTTTTATTTCTTTACTAGAGCTCTTCCAAGACTTTAGAGAAATATAAATTCAACCCAATATATATATCTTAGCAAGACAAAGTGAAAAATACATCTTTCAAGTTCTAAACTCAAGATCTTTATTTTTACATCATAAAAACATCATTCTTTAAAGTTTTGCATCAAGTGGAATTTTCAAGCTTTAAAGGCCTAACTTGTGATGGATTTACAACCAACACTCAAGGTCCTCATCATCAAGCTATCATCATATTCCTTCTTAGGCCATTTGGCCTAAATCATTAAAGAAAAATAAGGAAAGAAAAATGAAATTGTAAAGCTTTAAAAACTAGTGAAACCTTCAAGTTTTAGAGGTCTAACTTGTGATGGCTTTGCAACCAACACTCAAGAACCTCATCATCAAACCATGGTCTCATCATAATCTAGGCCATAAGGCTGAAATGTTTTTAAAAGAAAGGGAAAACAAAACCGAAATTGAAAGCTAGAAGAAAGTCCATGAAATCATCATTTTTGAGCTAGAAACATAACTTGTCATAGCATAAAATGAACTTAGAAACAACTCCCTACCTAATCTGATTTGAAGGAAAGGAAGAGAACTTGGTTTCTTGGAGTGAAATGAAGAAAATATTCTTGAAAACTTGAAGAAAGAATTCAGCCAAGAGGAGGAGGAAATGAGAGCTTTTGGTGCTTCTAAGAACTAGAATTGTGTAAGTTATGATCAAAAGCTTCTAACACCTCTTCAAGCATGCCTATTTATAGAGATTTTGAAGCTCATAAATGGACAAATGAAGGAGGAAGGCTGATGGATTTTCATGGGGAACAAAGGGAGGAAAATCATTCCTTGTTTAAGGCATGTTTTATGCCATGTTTTAGGGAATTTTTGGCATTTTGTTTTAGTGTATCTTTGGGCAATTATTCTGATGCATAATGGCATCAATAATTTCATCCATTACAGCCCAAGGAGGAGAAATTTGTGTGTTCCATGCATTATTTAGGTGTAGGTAAGGTATTCATGCAATTTAGAGAATTTACGGTTAAGGGCTTAGGTGAATTAGTAAGCAATTTGAGTGTTTTAAAGCAATTTTAGGTTCTAATCAATTTAAATAAATAATTTTGACTCTAGATTAATAATTAGAATTTAATAAGCTTTAATTTGAGCCTAATATTGCTTAGGTTTCGTTAGACGAATCAAAAATCTCAAAATTTGTAAAACTACACAAAGACGGGCAAAACGTCATTTTACTTAAAAATTGCCCGAGACCACCTGAGCTTAACCAATGGTTAATCATGGCTTAAAAACACCTTTTAACACATTTTAGTGAGGTTCGGGCTCAGTGGCACGCAATTGGAGTTAAAACCGCAAGGGCGTTTTGGTCATTTCGCGTCGGAGCTCAAAATTAGGATTCTTCTCCTCTATTAACACACATAACACAAACAATCCCTTATTAACATCAAAACATCCCCTTGAGGATGGGTGGGGCCCACGATCCTCATTTTCTGAGTAAAATAACCTCAGGGCATTTTGGTCATTTTACACGTACAGAAAATTGGGGTTTGCAATACTTGCACGAATTGCTCCTAACTTCTCTTCTAACGTTATATTCCTTTATTAAGGATTGTTTGGTCTCAAATTTTATATAATATTTACCTATGGTGATTCGGTAATTCTTAATGACAGTGAAAATTAAGAAAAATTGGGGCGTTACATAGGGGACTATCATTCCACAATATACTTTGTTAGGAACACACTAGCAACGTAAAGCGATCTTACATTTCACACAGAAGAAAATATTTACAAGGCAGAAATGTAATTGACAATATATGCAAGGGAGATTTTGCTCCACAATGAATATAGTCTTGCACGTATCCAGGAGAAATATGAATTTGCTTCATTGATTCAAAAAGTGCGATTACATCATAGCTGAGTCAAGAATAGTCATTCTCTTTCTTTTAAGACCTCTAGCAAAGCTTCTACTCATATCCATGAAATCACTCATTTCACCAGGCAAATGAAGCCTGATATTCTTTTGAACTTCTTTTCCGCTTTCAAAGTGATAGATGAACTTTGGAATATGGCGGTCCAAGCTCCAGTTCATCTTGTATATTTTTCTTCCACGCTTCAGCCTTCATTGCCCAATCACCGGCTTGTTTCTTCCAAAATCTTCCTGATCTTCCTGACGGAGAAGTTGGTTTTGGCATTTCATGAAACGGGCCCATTCTTGGTCACATTCTTCCTTAGCCTCTGCTAGAGTGCATTTAACTTCTCGTCTTCAAGTCCAACTCTTCTTTTTGCTGCTGCATTTCGACTTCCAACTCTTCTTTTATTTGTTTTTGTTGGCCAAACTTCATTTCCCATTCTTCATTTGCTTTCTTTAGTTGACTAATATGCTTCACAAATCTATTTTTCTCATTAGCCATCATTCGGACCTCTTTTCAAGGTTCTGGATCCTCCTGTCTTTCCCTTCTTGATCGGAATATCACAAGTTCGTCTCTCAGCGCTCAATTAGTTTCTCTTTCTTCTCACATTAGCTTCGTGTGATGATGACTTCTAGCTCTGGCTTGCTTTTGTTGTTCTAGGAGTTTCATCTGAGCTTTCATAACCTCTATCTGTTCAGCCAACCTAGAATCATTCCCGTTTTCATGAGGAAAGCTAGGGACACTTTGAGGTACTTCTCTTGCTTCCCTCCATGTGATATATTCACGGGTACTGATTACGAGTGGTTTTCCTAACTCATCTCTCCCTCATGTGAACATTCCTCCAGGCCTCTTTAACTTCTCGTGATAACATCTAAGTGTGCTCTCCTTCCTTGTACCAGAAGTAGAGTCCTCCAAGCCTCTCTCGTGGCTTCTTTTGTGTCCAACAAAGTTGTCTGAGTGCTATTGTCGGTGTATAGGAAATGCAACCTCTTGGACCCATCAATGGTATATTATGATATTTTCCACAGCTAAGGATAATGTCACCTCTTTCATGTTCGTACCATGGACAAACCCACTTGAATGATTGTTCCTTTATGGTGTCAAATTCAGTCTTCCATTCCTAGTCTCCTTTCAGCCTTGTTGGAATACGATGAAAGCTTCTTAATGGGTCTGAAACATTTTGATATAATTCCCTGTATACATGTGCGTGATGATCCACACGTATAAGAGGTGCAGGCAACATTGAAGCTTCCCTTGTTGTTTCTTATGGCAAAAGTTTAAAGTCAGAAATGTTTCAGCCAATAGGAGGTTGGATTCCTTTGCTTATTTTCCACAGCAAAGAAAACATCCATGGCAGCCTAGTCAATTATGTCTGAGAAGAAGGAAACAATATTAGCCCATAAATAGCAAATGCCAGGACTCTGCAAAGATGGTCCAATCTTTTCGATGTCCCAGGCCCCTTAGATGTTCTTCTAAGAATGCCTTAGTCACTCCCTTCGACTCTGGATGTCCCTAACTTCACTTGTGCCACTTGGTACCCCTAATAATTCCCCAAATTGTTCTACTATCTTTGCATCTGAAGTATGTTGTTCTTGATGAAAATAGATAGAGGTGTTTTGTCACTGGTAGTTTTAGCATGCAGGCATATTCTTCAATGGTAGGAGTGATATCGATGTTTGGCAATTCAAAACATCTCAAGGCTGGGTTCCAATACTGAGCTAGAACATTGAGGACAGAAGTCTCTACTGATATAAGCAATAGGTCCAGAATGGAACCATACTTATTTGAGAATGCTTTCCGTTTTCATTAGGTAGCAATTGACTCAATCGGTGAACTTCTCAGAGAACTCAGATTCGCCATCACATTGAAATATTTCTTCGGGTTGGATACATTGCTAGTGTGTTGTGTTCTCTCCATCATTTACTGTCTAATACAATGATATTCCTTTGCCTCCAAAGGATCCTTCAAGGAGGAAAAAAATGAATGAGATGCATGCAATAAATAGAATAAATATGTATGCTACATGAAAAGAATGCATGTGATATGGCAACTAAGATATGGGTTTTTTTTTTATGCTTTTAAAAAATGCATGAAAAAAATGTGGATGCTATGCATGATAAAATATGAATTACTTATGCAGGAAAGAATAAAAACTTGATTATGCATGTTGCAATGCTTATAATAAATGCTGCATGATATCAAAGATGATGTATGATAAAATAAGAAGAAGTATGCTCCCTTGTGTCCTAATGAGGTGTAATGTTTAGTGGTCCTATGGTCGACCCTACTTGAGGTGGCTAGCTAAGGTCATTCTAGTGTAGTTTGGATTGACTAGACTCCTAAAAGTTGTGGTCCCAGATTGCCTTTACCAATAAGATAAAGACCCAGTTCCATGAGTCAACCCAGGGACATAAAAGTCACAATATGGCGACCCATAGTTCTAGTAACAATTGAGCGGGTGGTCAACGATGTTCAAGGAAGCATAAGCCTCACAATAACAACGTCAAAACCCATTCTTGTCCTATGGTTTTTCAAGGCTCGGTATGAGCCCAATAGTGTCTGAGGGGGTGATAGTGAAAGTGTGTGCAGGGAGCATACAAACCTTTCAAACCCTTATGTCCGTACAAATTCCTCCAAGAACAAAGCAAAACAATATATATACACAAAAGTCATCTACCCTAAGGTTCCAAAATGTACAAAAATAAAAGTCTTCTATCCTAATGTTTGAATAAGGAATATTACAAATAAGACAACTATTATTTAAAAAAAGGGAAAATTAAATAAATAAATAAATAAATTACCAAAGTAAAATAGATATGTTATGAGGGAATAAATATAACAAAGTTATAATTATTTGCATAATCAACTCCAATGGGCTTGACTCTTTAATTTTCCAGTCCTGAGTTGCCAAACCGCAGCACGTACCTGAAGGGCGTCGCGACGAGGAATGACAACCGATTTTAAAGTGTATAAATGTAAATGGGAGTCGCCACCAACTTTAATTCTTGTTAAAATCTGGAAACCTTTTTAATTTGTAAACTGGTTTTTAAAAGAAATATTGAGTTTAGCCTATTATGATTAGTGAAAGGTGGAAACTTAATCCCACTTGCACCTAATACATCCGTATAAATACGGTTACCCTAGGGCTCATTATGCAAATTAATTATAATTTTAATAATATTTAGTTTCCCTCGAGTAATTATAATTATGTACAGAAATAAAATAAAATAAAATAAAATTAAAGCAAGGAATAAAAATTAAATGAGAACACAATTTAAGAAAAATTAATTTCGGCTTGATAGTTGTTTTACGCGACGTAATCCTCTGGTGCAAATGAGGAACTCAAAGCCACGTCGTTCTTATAAAAAATGATTCTGTGTTTGTGGATTTTATTAGAGAATAAAAGTAGAGTGTTGATCTATTTTATTTTTGAAATGGATTTTTGAATGATGACTTATTAAAAGAGAAATCTTATTTTGCACAGGGTTTCAAGTTAGTATTAAACTACTCTAAATAAACCCTTACAATTTAATAGTTCGTGTACGAGGCATTCACCTCTCAATCACAACTATTAATTGTTGCGATAAAATATTTTTTATTTTTATTATCTTATTATTTATTTATTTTTTGGTTTGTTTGTTTATTTTATTTTATTTTTGTAAATAACTTTTAGACCTAAAAACTTTGACCCAAGACTAAACAGTAAAATCCCAACATCCTAAAAAGGGCCTTGACTCTAGAACCAAAGAAACAACGTCAACCAAGAAGGTACTCAGACTTCAAGAACAAAAACATTGGGCCAAAAAGAAAAAAAAAACCAAAATAGCCCAAAAGGCTAAGAACTAAAAAAAATGAAACCAAGACACATGAGACAAACTAGTATACAAAACTAATATCAGGATAATACCAAGAAAGGAAAACAATGCAAGAAAGCAAAAGGGGTGAGCGGCGGCGCGGTCAAGTGGCTTCCGGAGGCCGAGCTTCGTGGACACGGTGCGAGCTCACACCTGGGCGAGGATTGAAGGCGATGCTGTGCGGAGATCCCGTGTATCTACACGGACAGGGCTGTGCGCGGTCGCGCAAGGGCGGCGAGAGGCGCTGGGCGGAGCGCGGGTAGGCTGAGTGGGACAAGGTGCTGAACGGCGAGGCACAGGCGTGAACCCACTGCCTAGTCGGGACGGGCCTCACCGCTGGGTTTTTTGTGCATGTACCGCGGAGAGAGCGGGCTTCACGGAGGTGAGTGGCGAATACGAGGGTGGCAACTGCCGCCCCTTCGCGGCGGTGGAGAGGCCGGTCGTCCCTTTTATTTATTTTTGAGATTAAATTTTTTGTTGATTTTGGGTTGGTTTTGGTTTGATTGGTTTAGTTTTATTTCTAGATTGATTTCTTTGATTGGGTTGAGAATGGCTTGATGATAATGGTTGTTGGCTATGGTGGTAGAGGGTGAAGGAGATTGTGATTGTTTTGAAATGGTGAGTTTATGTGATGGTATAGAGAATGGGTTAAATGTGGCTATGAATGATGATGGTGAAGGTGAGTAAGGTTAGCTTGATTACTCTTGGAGAATGTGCTGTCTTCCTCCCTCGAGAGTGTCCACCTTTGACTTATACGGCTTTGGACCTGTAATTAATCAATAGATCTCTTCATGCTCTCTAAATTAGGAGCACTCAACCCAGTTGTTCCCCATGCCTTAGCTTCCCACCACCTGGATATACACGAGTGGGCACGCACCCATATTTCTTCTGGAACGCGCCAAAGGAGTGAAGAGGAGTTCCCATGATATGGTGTCTCCACTCTCCTTTTATCATTTATTTATTAATGCCCCATTATCCTTGTATGCCATGCCGCTTGTACCTCCACTCTTCCTTTTTATTATTTTATTTATTAATGCCTCCCATCTTGTGCGTTTGGTGTCATGAACCCATTCCTTACTGCAGGCGCGAGGACTAGAAAGTGGGAGGTGGCTGAGTGAGAGGTGAAATGAAGTCACCAAAGCATGCTCCCGTTTCTTTTTCTAGTTTTATTATTTTTATTTTATTTTCGTTTCGTTTTGTGTTAATGGCTAATAGGCTTACAAAAAGGTTTAAAACGGGTTGGTCTTCTTTTTTTTTTTGGATGAATGAAAAGGCTATGTGATAAAATAAAAGCTTCAAGAGTAAATAAAATGTAATTTTATTTTCTTGTTTTGAATTACCCGGAAAATAGGCGTTACAAATATTAAATTAAAGAAGTCAAGATGAAACCCACTCCCATCACGAATACGCAACTCAAAAATGTAAACAATATGGAAACAACTTCCTTTCACTCGTTTTCTTTCTTTTTCTTATTGTCCGAAAATTAGATATTGACAAATAAAAACAATTTTATTAAGAGTAATATGCTATATAAAATTTTTGACAAAAATTATTTTGTTATTATTTTATAAATAAAATGGTATGATTCATAAATTCATCTAAAGACTAATAATTATAACATATAATTATAGATATAAATTTTTGATAAAATTTCTAATTGTGTAGCATTGTCCTTCATTAATCAATGGAACAATCTATATACTTATCATGGTGTAAAAATTTAGAAAATTTTTATAACAGGGGCAAAAATAATACACAAATATAATAAAAGGGATGGTATGTTATATCTTAATTATTATTTTGTTTTGTTTATAGTCAGTGTGGATCAAACTTAATAAAAAAATAGAAGTAAAAAAATACATAAACATATATAGTCATTAAAAGCAAAAAATTAAAATTCTTGTGAAAGTACCAGCCCCACTTTAACTTTTACTACGTGGATCCGTCTCTCATCACCGTTAAATTCTAAAATTAATTAACTATTTACTTAAGAAGAGTATAATAGAATAATAATAAGGTTTACAAATATTAATAAAGGCAAATCATATATATAACTAGCATTCATTACAACTTAAAAATGCTTTGTACTACTACAACACAAAACTAAGTAGCAAACTAATAGAAAAATGACCCATGAAGTGTCAAATGATTGTTGTCTGCTTGAATTCTAAGAGTCTTTGACTAGTTAATATAGGGTACAAATCTTCTACAATCCAATCCAACACAAAACAAAGTCTCAAAGTATTGAAATGATCTAAACACTTCATCTACTTTGTGAAGAATCCTTGAAGTATGATCCTTTAGATTATAAGACATGATTTGGCTATCTATGAACCATACAAGCATTGAGTTCTCTTCATTTGCTTGGCGATTGACACATAACACAGAAAAGGAGGGATTAACTTGCCACAAGCCGGTCCCCTTTGGTCAACATATCAAAGCCAATTATTATTGGTTCGATTTTTGAATTTATTAATTTTTTAATGCAATCATCTTATCAATTATTTTATTTTAAAATTTATTCACAAGCTTTCTAATTTTGCAATTAAGCACTTTGTCTTGGTAATTTGAATTGTCAATAAGGTGTAATTGACTAAATCAAGCAAGACAATGTTGTTGGTCAAGGTAATTTAAAGTCATGTTAAAAGCAATCCAATATTTTATCTCATATCAAACACTCTCTTATAGTAAATGGTATGAGAGTCAAACATTTTTATAGGTATCTGTTGGCACTAAATCTTACCAAGTGTTAGATTGTCAGCTAGCGTTCCAGTTTTAGATAACTGACAGAGATCAATTAAGGGTTTGACACATTTATACCGGGTCAAATTTTGAAATTTGAACCCGGCCGATAATGGCCCAACTATGTCCTGGGTTTAAGTGAGTGAACCCAATATTCAAACAATATATAAGAATTTGAGTATTGTACATAGTAAAACTATAAAATTTTACAAGTAAGAAACAACATTTTTGAGATATTTTACAATATAAGTTTCAAAATAAACCATATCAATGTAGCTATAACATCATATTATGTAAAATATATTAATTGAACTTTAAAATTTTATAATTTTTCATAAATTATTATAAAAATATATATTTATTAAGGAATTATTTGACTTGGTTATGAATATTCTTATTTTAAAAGAACCAATGCAATTTACTTTGGTGATTGGGGTAATTTATTAAAGAATCCAAACTAGAGCTGAATTCATATATTTGTTCAAATATCGGATTTCCATTTCTAAAACCGAACCCAAACCAAACCACCAAACCCTCTATAATTATTTTTTTTATTCCTATTATACCAATTGCTAACTTAAATTCTACTACCTACACAAGTCACAAACATCTCTTCTATTTGTGATCCCACTTCACATTGTATGTTATGAGTTGTTGATATCCCATGAGTTGATACTAAAATTGTTTTAATATTGAAATTGTTTGAGTTGTGGTATTAAGTGAAATTGTCTTCAATTTTAATTCTCTTACGCCATTTTTTTTGAATCTTTTGATAGAAATTGTAAGAAAAAAAATGCTAAATCCATGACCCAATTCGACCTAACTCTGAATTTGATCAGAATTGGTTGGTTAAGACTATGCCCAAAAAAACTCATGAATCAAACCAATCTAACATTGATTGGTTTGGATTTTTTCCTAAATACAATTTACACCAACTCGTTTACAACCTAATTATAAGATTTGAGATCATATTACAAAACTCTCAAAACTTAAAATTGTTTAACAAATAATAGCACATACTTTTTTTAGGAATAAATCAGAAATATAATGATAGTGTAAAGTATCCTTTCACTCCAACAAATAAAACATTGATATTGTATTACACGTCAGCATAGTTATTATTTATATATATATATATATGGAATTACTTTAGTGAATGAGTGATTTATTATAAGATTGAAAGAAATAAATCTTAGCGTATAACCATACATGGATGTATTAGGATTAAAAGTTATTAATAGTAATTAATGATCATATGATCATTTAAAAACATCGCATGATTTAATGTTACTTTTCATATAAGATCGAACGATGTACATTAGTTATTTCATCTTTAAACCAAATATAATTTTTTTTCCTTATTGTGTTAATTGCCGGCGATTCTAAAGTTTTTTGTCATTTTCTCATTTGCTTTATTCTCTGGATGACAAAAAGAACTGGACTCAACCAATATTGAGTTATTCAGGGCAATATGTATAGAAGTCTAAGATTATAATTCTCAAATGAGAACGACATCACAATCCACCAATTAACTAGAGTCCTTTCTGCGACCTATAGTGTTGGGCGACAAAGTTAATTTATCTTGCTGATTAAAGATGCTAACAATGAGTAATCATGTGACTATCCATGATATATTCTCATAGCTAAATGGCTCAAAGAGAATTTATATAATCACGTTCGAAATTGCAAAAAGAGAGTAATTCATTTGCATTTTGAGAGGAGTAATTCATTTGCGTTTGAGAGGTAAATAAAATTCTGATATCACTTATACTTTTAAGGATTTGAATTCCCTAAAAATTAGGAGGTACTTTTAAGGATTGAAATTCTTAAAAACGAGGAATGAATAATATATAAAGTGAGGTTAATTATTCTGGATTATGTTATGCGATACACATATAATGGAATTTTTTGTTCCAAGAATGATTAATTTTAACTTTTGTATTTTACTAACTTTCTTATTTTAGAGGAATCAAATAATCATGAAATATCAACACTAAATAAATTATAAATGGAAGTTTCTTGAATTTTCTCTAAGTTCTAGTTTAGAGGAAGTCTCTAGAAAAATTAAAAGAAAGGTAAAGAAGCACCGTACTGCCTTAAGTGCTAGAGTTTCTAGGACTAAGTCAATTATGATACCGTCACATATGCATCCTATAAATAATTGTGGAGCTAATGTATTATGTGTGTCTTCAGGAGCTGAGAACGTAAGTACCAAGGTGCAGAGGTTAGTGGTGCAAGTATAGGAGTTAGAACTCTTAGAGTGCATAAAGTGTAGTGGAGTATTGGTGTACAATAAAGAGTGAGGTCTTTGGCTCGTGAGATAAGAGTTAGTGAGCAAAATTATTGTCCTCTAGTATATAAAGTATAAAATTATTCAATAAATATTTATTGCAGAAGTTGACACCTATATGTCAATAATAAATAATTGACAATTTCCTTGTGCAAGAAGCCAAATTGCTCTAAATCAGGTGTCGTTGACAAACTTGGAAGTTTGGACCCTAACCTTTGCTTTTCAAGATCTTTATTCCTAGGAAAAGCCTTACTCCTCTTGTTCTTCACGAAGAATTCAGTGTCAAACTATTTTTTAATGGAATGAGGATGGAATGAAGTGCAATGTGATTTGTGTTATGATTGTGTGAATGTAATGTTTGACAAATTAAAGAATTTACAAATGTAAATTGATTGACAAATGTAAATGAGTACAAAAATTGTAAAGAACTTTAAAAGGAAATCTATCCTAAGAAAGCAAGAAAATGGGTTAAGAACAATTAACGATTAACTCAAAGACTACTGTTGTCATCATGGTGTTGACTTAAAATGTGTGTGAGAGTAAAAATTTCAACCATTTGCAAATGTACAAGACCTATATTTAGATAACAACTTAGGACTCTAGGATCTACACTTGTCTCTGGCTGTCTTAGATGTTGTCAACATGGTTTAGAATTTCTGGTTTGTCACTCGTCTTTTTCATTGAGAAGTCACCACTTTGTCATATCTCTGAAGCCTCTATCAATAAGTTTAAAACCATCATAATCCTCCATGACGAACGTCTGTCTTGAGTCACTACGCAGTCCTTTTAACCTTCAGAAGTTTCTAGGTCTTCAATGACAAACTCCAACTTTGAACTTGCCAACCTCGAGCATAAGAAATCGCCATCATAGCTTCTAATCTAGTTTTGTCCAAACTCCCACAAGTTTCAACATGTCGATGACAAATCTAAAACTTTGTCAATTTTGCATAGTTTGTTGGTTTTAACATGCCAAAAATCTTGACTAACCTTTATATAGACTTGCCCAAGGTCGAACACCAAGTTCTAATATCTGACACTTAGTAAAATTTGGTGCCAACAATAAATAATAAATAAAGTTTGAGTTTTAGTGCTTTTTTACTCAACAAATCATACTTTTAACCTATTATGATTGGTTCAAATCCCTTTGTATTACTTCTATGAAAATTTTAAGATCAATACATGTTTATGGACTCAGCTAGCATGTGATGATGATCATGAGTGAAATGAAATAGTGAAGAGATACTATATTAAAAACCTTCCTGACGACTAATAGTGCATTGCGATCAATATGTAAATTTGGCCAAAATGATGCTATCATTAGGAATGAAGATTAGAGAATCCACATGGATTTATGCCAGTTTCAGCGTCAACCAGTCCCCCATAATGAGACTAAAACCTTTTGGAGGGTCAAACTAATCAAAATGCATTGTTGTTAGAATCCCATTTTCAGAAACCAATTCCATTCCTTTACTTGCTTGTCTGTTTCAATCGCAACAACCATTGAGTTTAATTCTATAAACCACATGGCCCCTTTCTTTTTCAATTTCATTCCCGTACTTCACGGCAAAACATCAATGTTATATTATCACTTTCAAGCAAATGCATGGCCGTTTATACATCAATGTATTGACATCAATAATTGAAATAGCTAGCCAGCAACATTTGATTCTGATCAGTCTATCGAAGAGGATATTATTGAGCAGGGTCGTTAATCACTACACTAGCCATTAAATCCTGCAGTTTCAAAGATAATGGTTACATTTGTTCCTAATTAAGCAGATTTGTTTTTCCTCCTATTTACTCACAATTTTTTTTTTAAAAAAGGCAACTTTAAATAATAGTAATTTTCATTAGAAAAGAGCAACTCTTGTTGATGTTATATATAGTTTGCAATTACAAAACCGCTTTGTCTTATATCATTCATATGCTCCTTTTACGCTATTCAGAATATAATAAATACTTGATAAATTTTAATATTATGAATGTGATATTTTATAACGAGCTTTAGTTTTCAGAAAATAATTTGATATTATTCCTTCTAAGGAAAAGGAAGTACCGAATTGAGCCTTCCAAATTTGTCCCCAAATCATGGAATCAAAATTGACATATCAGCGCAAAGTAGGGAGACTGTGAGTGGCGTACGGTAGGTGGTGTGTAGTTATATGCTGCAAGATATATTGGTGTCAATACTTATCCTCGAGTTTCCAGTAAGGTCCTACATGCAAATATATAAGCAGATTTTTTATAAATATGTCTTTTTAACTAATGAAGTATAAGTCCTCAATAAACATTGAGTAAATGCAATATGAATGTAAGTATCTGTTACCCAAAAAAAATAAGAATGCAAGTATCAAGTTAGGTATGCTTATCGAGATGAGACAGATATATTGTATACTTATGTGAGAGTGATATAATATATAGTGTCCCATGTATATTGCTTTTGATATATAATATCAATTTAAAAGAATTGTACACTGTGATATTGTATATTATTATAGAATTTAATTTTTATATAATAATAGTATAAAATTTTTTCACTTCATTTAATCATAAATTATCACATCAATAAAAATAGATCGAGTGTCTTATATCCATTATTTAAAAAGTTATTTAAATGAAATAATTTAACTGATGAACGCGGTATATTGAATTAAGTTCAAATGTGATGTCTGTAAGAGATAATGCACGGGCCACTAATCTTTTCCATAAAATTTAGACTAAATTCTAGCAAAGTGAAAAAGTGTCAGAAACCAAGGGCATTTTGTGTCATAACTCTATAAAAGGAGGAGGTGCATATTCCATGCAAAATAATCTCTGTCTCCAGACCTTTTACTATTCAATACAATGGTGTCTAATAAAGTGGAAGAAGCAATGAAGAGCAACAGGCTAAAGCAGCGGAAGAAACAACAAATTCAGTGCAACAAAGGGAAAGTAGCCAAGTTTAAGAGGAGCAGCACCATTCTGGAAGAGGATGGTGCCTCTTGCAATTCTTTTGCTTGCTTGCATAGCTTGTGCACCTTGCTACCTAATAATGAATGCCCTAAACCCAAAACCTTAACTATCTCTCTTTTATCAATCTCTGCTCTTTTTTCTTCCTCTTACCAAGTATATATATATATATAGAGAGAGAGAGAGAGAGATAGAGAGGGCTATATATGCCTAGTTTAATTTTGCCACTATTAATTAACTCTATTTTCTCCTAGTCTTTGTCTTCTGATCTGCCTCTGGTATATGAGAGATTTATGGTGTTAATCCATTAATAAGTAGTGTTTTATGTTGTCAATTAATTTTCTTCTGGATATATAATTGTAATCATCATATATTCATATCTGACACTGTTATATTAATGTATTCAATAACAACTCCGATGTATTTCAAGTTTTTGTTGGTGATAATTTAACAAAGTTAATGCTCTTTGGCCCTCCATATGTTACAGACGTATATTAACAGCGTGTAATGCAAGATGGTTTTCATTGCAGCATAGAAACGCAAATTCGGCTACATATGCCATTTGAAGTTACGTTTGTAATTGGATATTGGATGAATGGTGATGAGCTCAGGTAATTACGTGTGGAAGTGCCACTTCTCATGAGTTGTTCTTTTCTTTTTCTCATTTTAATTTGATTGCTCTGCCATTGGTTGAACCACTTAGGTGTTATATATATATATATTGTCAAAATTGGTGGTTTGTTTTTCAAGCCTTTTAGTAAAGTCCAATCAACTTTTTGGTGTAACTCGGATATTATTTTCTACCTTTGTCCTCTAAAGTCAGAAGTGTAGCCACGAGATGCATTTATTACAATCCTTGATTGGCGGTCCTCTTTGACAAATTGGTAAGCACTGTTACAGCACCAAAAAAATCACTATTTGAAGGTTGAAAATTTTGGCACATATAGCTCTATAAATAGAGCTTCACCTTGCAAGCTTCAGTGCATTAACAAAGAAACCAAGTATCTCTCACTTTAGTGTAGTATAGTAGAATTATTTGTTCCTTATGAGTTCTTTTTTTTGTGAGTTGAGAATATATAGACCGATGTGGAAAATACTATCTAGTATTTTGGGTGTATTTGAGACTTTATTTTAAGTGGGATCTTGCCACTTTTGTATCCCTATTATTTGAGATTTGGGTATTGAGTGGAGTATGTTCACCTTTTGTTCCCCATTATATTTTCATAGTGAAATATTTGTTTGTCGCATTTACCCGTGGATTAGGCTTTAACTCATCGTAAATTTCTAGTGTAATTTATTTTACGCTTCCGCATATTTATTTTGCACCACTCTTTTTGTGCCTTTTGGCTTGCCATTTCACAACAAACTGATATTAGAGCTCTTGCAGAGTTCTGGGCAAATTTGTTCGAAGATTTTCGTTATGAAATTTGATATTCAACAATTTGACCGCATCAACTTTGGGATGTTAAAAGTTCAGATGATGGTTGTTCTTGCACAACAAGACTTAAAAGTAGCACTTCTTGCAAAGATTAGAAACCCGGCATAATGGAGGATTCCGGAGTGGGAAGATATTGATCAAAAAGCTCTTTTCATTATTCAGGTTATGCATTACAGATGATGTATTGTAGGAGGTCCTTCTAGCAGAAATCAACAGTGACGCTTACAAATTGGAGTCATTATACATGACTAAAACGGTGGCCAACCGTCTCGGTGTTTTGCAACGTCTCATATGCTTCGTATGTCAGCAAGGACTTCTATGAGAACTCACATAGTTGAGTTCACATAACTTGTGTTGGAGTTGAAAAATATGGATGAGACATTCTCAGTGAGCAACAAGCAATGATGTTGTTTTGTTCTTTACTTCATTCTTACAAGCATTTTCATGAAACACTCATTATGGACGTGAGCGTCTTGATATTGATGAGGCCAAGTCTTCACTTTTGTGTCGTGAAAGGATGGAGTATGAGAGCGATGACTCAATGGTGCCATACTTAGCCGGAGCTGGAGGTAATGGGAGAATGTTGATTTGAGTAGTAGCAAGAAAAGGACAGAATGTAGATTGTAAGAAAGAAGGGTATTGGAAAAGCATATTGTCCAAGACTTAAAGAAAGAAAGAGAAAGATTTAAGTGATGGTAGGAATTGTTGTTGAAGATGCTGAATGTTATCTTGCGGTATTAACTAGTTTAGTTGGTGATACTTGGATGCTTTATTCAGGCTGTCTTACCACATGTGTCCGAATTGGAAATAGTTTACAACTTACTTGTTCAGCGAATAGTGGTATTGTTCTTATGGGAAATAATATATCCTATAAGGTTATTGGCGTTGGTACAAATCGAATCAAGTCACATGATGGAACCGTATATTTTGTCTAATGTTCGGATTCCTGGCTTAAAGAAAAATCTTATTTCTTTGAGTACTCTTGATTCTCAAAAGTATAAATGTTCTGTAAAGGTGGAGTTATGAAATTCTCCAAAGGTGCTCTTGTGGTGATTAGAGATAGATTAGTTAAAGGTCTTTATTGACTTCAAGGTAGTACGATTATCTGTGTTACATCATGATCATCTTCATCTGATTTGGATATTACTCGCTTGTGTCATAAGCATGAGGTAGGTATGCCGTGAGTTTATTATGCTTGTTCTTGCCAAATATCATGTTTGTGGAACAAACTAGCATCGGGTTTAGTACTACCATTTATAGGATAAGGTGTTGATTTTGATTTGTGGAACCCGATGCCTGTTTCGTCAAGAGAGGTAGTTTGGGTATTTGAGTATGCTTGTTGGCATATTGGAGAATATGACTTTGATAATCTAAGACTTGATGAAAAATCAAGCCAAAATGGAGATTTGTCAAAATTGGTGGCTTGTTTTTCAAGCCTTTTGGTAAAGTCTAACCAACTTTTTGGTGTAGCCACTGATTGTTTTCTACCTTTGTCCTCTAAGGTTAAGTGTAGCCACGGGATGCATTGATTGCAATCCTTGATTGGTAGTGCTCTTTGACAAATTGGTAAGCACCATTCAGCAAAAAAAACCACAATTTGAAGATTGAAAATTTTGGCACATAGCTCTATAAATAGAGCTTTGCCTTGTAGCTTCAGCGTTTATCAACGAGAAACCAAGTATCTCTCACTTTAGTGTAGTATAGTAGAATTATTTGTTCCCTATGAGTTCTTTTTTTTATGAGTTGAGAATGTATATGTGTGGAAATACGTCTAGTATTTTTTGTGTATTTGAGACTTTATTTTAAGTGGATCTTACTTTTGTATCCTATTATTTGATATTTGGGTATTGAATGAAGTGTGTCCACCTTTTGTATCTCCATCATCTTTCTATAAGTGAAATATTTGTTTGTCACCTTTGCCCAACGTAGCTTAAGCCGAATCATTGTAAATTTCTGATGTAATTTATTTTACGCTTCTGATATTTATTTACGCTCTCTTTGTACTTTTGGGCCTTCCATTTCATAACATATATATTAGATAGTAAGAAATTTTATTCAAATTTAATTAATTATTAGAATGATCTGTCATGTTAACTCTTGGATAAATAGGTAAAGTTGGTCATAATCTCAGTTACGTTTCATTAAATGATTAGCATAATTTCTATTAAAAAAATACTAAAATTAATTATTCTAGTCATATAGCAACATTTAAAGCATTTATGATCAAATAAGAACCTTTAATTAATAATAAATACCTATTTTATGAAAATTTTACACGTTTTAAAAGTTAAAATTTTTTAATAATAAAAGAGAATAAATGAACAATTTTATTATATTATGAGTCATGTATAGGGATGACAATGGGTATCCATTAGAGTGGACATGCTGCCCTTGTCCCCATCCCCATCCTTTATCCTTCTCCCATTTTCATGTAGAATTTGAATCCCTTGTATTCGTTAATATTAAAAAAATTTCAAAAAGATAAAAAATTTTAAAATACCTGAAATTTGAAACATAATGTTGTTAATAACAAATATTACTAATGCAACATAATTCAAATTAAAGATAAAGATATATACATAATGCAAATCTAATAAAGATAATTAATAAAAATGATGAAGTGGATATTTAAATAATTTATATAAATGGCGTATTGATGGATTTCATAGTGTGAGGATAATTTCCCTCCTCATTTAATAAATGAGGATTTCACCCGTTCTTTCATGAAGACTAAATCTATCCTTATTCTCATTCCCATTGCGAGCAATTTTTTCGTATCCATTTTCAAGTGGTATTTATTTTGTCATCTAAAGCCATTTATATCTTTTTAATAAGTCAATTTTAAATATGTTACAATTAATATGTTATAATTAGCAAAAAAAATTCATAAATAATCATAATTTATGTAGTTTTTTAACATTACATATGAATTGTAGTTTTAGTTCATTATTAACTTAAAAAATATATTATAATAGTTTTTTATATAATTATATAATAGTTACACATGGTCAATAAAATTTTTTTAATTATAATTTTATGATAACATAATCATAACACTTTATCATTAATTAATACTATAATTATATATATATAATTTTAATGATACAATAATAAGTTCAATTATCATTTTTTTATATTATTTATTATTATTTTTATGTTAAATAATTTTGATTGAAATATTTTGTAGAGTATTTTTGTTATGCTAATGGAAGATAGATGTGAATATTGATTGGAAAAATAATTAATAATTAGAAGATAAATTAAATTCAAAAACTTGCTTTAAATATTAAGATTATGAAAATAGTGAGACATAATTTTCCCTATGAATGAAATATGGAAAACTTTTCATGTAATGAGTTTTAAATATTAGTATTATTATAGATAGATTATAGATTACAGATTATAAATTAGTAAAAAAATAAATAATCCTAATTTATGTAGTTTTTCTAACATCACATATGGGTTGTAGTTTTAGTTCATTATCAACTTAGAAAGCATATTATAATAGTTTTTTATATAATTATATAATATTTACACATGGTCAATAAAATTATCGTTAATTATAATAGTCTTTTTTTAATATAATTATAATAGTTTTGTTATCATTGATTAATACTATAATAATTATACGTATACAATTTTAATGATATAATAATTTATTATCATTTTGTTTATATTATTTGTTATTATTTTCATGTTAAATAATTTTGAATAAGATATTTTATAGAGTATTTTTATTGTATTAACAAAAAAAAGATATGAAGGCATGATTGGAAAAATTAATCAACAATTAGAAGGTAAATTAAATTCAAAAACTTACTTTAATTATTAAGATTATGAAATGATGGGCCATAATGTCCTCCACGAATAACACATGAAAAACTTTCTATATAATTAGTCTTAAATGTTGGTATTATAGATATATTAGATATGAGACTGATTCTCACTCATCTCATCCATCCATGGTTATAAAGTGGGTATTACACATGCCTACTTTTTGAATATTCAAACAACACTCCTTCTAAATCAACTTTACAACATATGCACTCCAGGTAGCTACATGTAGATCATGTCAAGTTTAGGCAACTTTATATAGTTTTATTAAGTGTAATAGGCTATATAGCCATAAAATATACATATATATATATATATATATATATATATATATATATAGTCTTTAATAAAAAATATTATGATTATTTGATAAAATAAAATGGTATGATTCACTAATTCATCTAAAGACTAACAACCATGACACATCATTATGGACATAAAATTCTGATAAAGTTTCTAATTGTGCAGTATTTTCCTTTCATTTACTCAATGGAACAATCTATATACTTATCACCGTGATAGATCTAGAAAATTTTTATAATAAGGGCAAAAGCAATACACAAACATAATAAAAGGTTGATATGTTATATTGTAATTATTATTTTGTTTTGTTTATAGTTAGTGTGGATCAAACTTAATAAAAAAATAAAGGTAAAAGTATACATAAAAATAGTCATTAAAAACAAAAAATTAAAATTCTTGCGAAGGTATCAGCCCCTACTTTAATTTTTACCATGTGGATCCGTCCCTCGTCACCGTTAAAATTAATTAACTACTTACTTAAGAAGCTAAGAGTATAATAGAATAATAATAAGGTTTACAAATATTAAAGGCAAATCATATATAACTACCATTCATTACAACTGAAAAATACTTTGCACTACTACAACACAAAACTAAGTAGCAAACAAATAGAAAAATGACCCATAGAGTGTCAAATGATTGTTGTCTGCTTGACTTCTAAGAGTCTTTGACTAGTCAATATAGGGTACAAATCTTCTACAATCCAATCCAACGTAAGAAAAAGTTTCAAAGTATTGAAATGATCTAAACACTTCATCTACTTTGTGAAGAATCCTTGAAGTGTGATCCTTTAGATTATAAGACATGATTTTGCTATCTATGAACAATACAAGCATTGAGTTCTCTTCATTTGCTTGGTGAATGACACATAACACAGAAAATGAGGGATTAACTTGCCACAAACTAGCATCCCCTTTGGTCAACATATTTGGATCTACATAGTATTTCACAACCCATCCAGAGTAACATTCTTTCAGCTCCCAAATATCAAAATCCAAACTTTCATCACTTTTAGCTAAAATATGAAAAGTCAGCACAAGTAGTTGAAAGTTCCAGAAATTTCAAGACTTGGGGAATACTAGAATATTTTACAGTTAGAGCACCAAATGAAGAACATTGAAGAAATATCTAGAGAAATAATAAACAATTATGGAGACTAGAAGTTTCTAGCACTAGAAACTTCAAGAACTACAATATGCCACAACATTCTACAAGTGGTGGACTAATAAGGAAACTGAAAGAAATGTCTAAAAACCATACTAAGCTAACATGATCCTAGAATTTTCTAGCCCTTCTAAGTCACCTACATTGCAAGGCTATAAATAGGCCTTGTGTCTTTGTGTAATATGTGCATTAGTGCAACAAGTGTGCAAGAGTGGAGCATTGAGTGGAGAGCTTAAAGAGTGTGAGTGAGCAAGTGCTCATATGTGCTTGTGAGAAACAAGTGTGTGCTCAAAGAAGTGAAACCACAAGTGTTAGGGTGCTCTAATGTATAAAATATAAAGTTATTCAATAAATAATAAGAGAGTTTTATTTTTAGTACCTCCTTGCTCAACAAAATCAAGTGCGAATTCCCTCCAAATTCTCCAAAATACTTAACATATGCATCATTAAAGTTATCAAATAGGCCCAAGCCATTTGTTTAAAGCAATGATGATTAATATGAAACACGCCAAACCTTACCATGAGTGTACCAATGTACAACACCATTGCAATAAAGTGCTTGCTCAGGTAAAGATGACATTTTTATCTTTATCTTCCAGATCTTATGTGGTATAATAATAAATTGACATATGTAAGTGATAAAGTTGTTGATACAATGTATTGAAATTAATGCACGTGAAATAATGGAACTTGAAACAAAAAGTTGCTGACATTTGCATCTACCTAGCAAATAGTTTACTTGTTTCTCTCTCTCATCCAGGTTTATAACTTTTTGCATATAGGTTTATAACTTTTTGTGTAGGTTTATAATTTTTTGCATCCTGATTTTCAACTTTTCTGCATATAGTTTCACATTTAATTCTAAACTTGTTTAGTATGTGTCCTTAATTGGTTTACAACTTTTTCATACTGATTTACAACTTTTTACATATTGGTTTACAACTTTTTAAGTATTAGTTTACAACATTTCGTAACTTGCATTTAAAATTTTTTAACTTTATTTCCAACAATAACAGCAAATCTCAATTTCTAACAGAGTCATTTTCAGTTTGTTTTATTGTTGAAAAAAAAAAAAAGAATCATCCATGTTTTGAGACATAAACCATAAACACATGAAAAATTCAATTTCACGATTTTTGTCAACTTATATCTTAATAGTGTTGATTAACAAATTCAAATTGAAGTAATTTTAAAAGTAACAGTAAATAAATCAAATTCATAAAGCATTCTTACAATACATATAAAATTTAAAGCATTCAATTTTATATTATTATCGAGCATTTTGTTTAATTTTAAATCTGTTCACAACTTTTTGTGTATAGGTTTACAACTTTTTTGCATACAGGTGTACAACTTTTTACATACTAGTTTACAACTTTTTGCATATGGTTTCACATTTAATCCTTGATCTGTTTAGTATGTGTCATCAATTGGTTTACAACTTTTGTGTACTAGTTTACAACTTTTTACACTGGTTTATAACTTTTAGGCATTGGTTTATAACATTCGTAACACGCATTTACAATTTTTTAACTTTCTTCCAACAATAATAGCAAATCCTAACTTCTAGAGAGTCATTTTCAATTCATTTTGTTGAAAAAATTGAAAAAATAATCATCCATGTTGAGACATAAATCATAAACACATGAAAAATCACATTTCACGATTTTTGTCAACTTATATCAACACTATTAAAACATAAGTTGACAAAAATCGTGAAATGTGATTTTTCATGTGTTTATGGTTTATGTCTCAAGACATAGATGATTATTTTTTTTCCAGTTTTTCACCAACAAAACAAACTGAAAATAACTCTACTAGAGTTAGATTTGCTGTTATTGTTGCAAATTGAAGTTAAAAAAAATGCAAGTTACGAAATGTTGTAAACCAATATTCAAAAAGTTGTAAAGTTGTAAGCCAATTAAGAACACATACTAATAAAGTTGTAAGCCAATTAAGAACACATACTAAATAAGTTTATGATTAAATGTGAAACCATATGAAGAAAAGTTGTAAACCAATATGCAAAAAATTGTAAACCTGACACAAAAAGTTATAAATGTATATGCGAAAAGTTGTAAACCTGGATGAAAGAGAGAAATAAAAGAAAGAGAAGCAAGTAAACTATTTGCTATAAGTACTACAAATTTCAGGGCATCAACTTTTTGTTTCAAGTTCTATTATTTCATGCACATTAACTTCAATACACTATCAACAACTTTATCACTTACACATTTCAATTTATTACTAGACCTCATAAAATCCTAAGATGAAGATAAAAATGTCATCTTTACCTCAGTATGCGCCTTGCAATAAACCCCATAATCGTCAAATACATCGGGTGAGGTAGAACAACAAACTCTAACTTCACTCCATGAATTTGTCTCCGACGAATACACTCCAATCTCAATTGTGGGATCAAATGTTTTACCAATGGTAGCACCACATTGTTCATCATGATCATTTACTTTGCCAAAAAAAAAAAAACTTTGTAATAAGGGGATCTCAAAGTTTCAAAAGCATATAAGGCATTGATGAATGAAAATAATATATATTACTAGGGGATCCTAGATAAACGCAGTGGCCTATGGTTGGGTTGTCTACTCTCTAGTTGTAAAATCGTGGGAAAATGTTTCCAAATGAAACCGAAGAATAGCAAAGTAGCAAGCCGTTGCATGATTGCTCGATGGAAAATATGTATCTATTAATATAAGCTTATAATCAAGGTGGATGGTCCTTACAGGAGATTGCTCGGCCTCATCAATATCGGTGAATGGGAGATAAGGGTCAACCATTTCTTGCACATACACACTTGCATTGGAGCACATGTTTCAATGGAAGCCGGAGAAGAATTTCCGTCACAAGATCCATGTTTCCAATAACAACATCGCATGAATTGTGCATGATAATGGAACACCCAAAATGAATATGTAAATAATTTTTCTTTTCTAGCTTTTTCGTAAGTGTCTTATGTTGATGCCTGTGGATACACGCAAGTGCTTTATAGTGAATCAAATTGTAAGTAATTTGCTTCTAAAAGATGAGATTAGATATGCAAAACAAAAAGTTGCTTTTAATCGTAATTTTTCATTACATTTTAGCCATATAAATGTGAAAATGGTAGGTATTAAATAGGATATATATCTTTATGCATTATATGGAAGATTATAGAGAACGAATAAGAATAAGTAATTATACATATAAATCAACAAAATTATTCCATGTCTCACCTTAGGCAAAAGAGGTATCTATAGATCATAATTTAAATGTTATTTAAATTAAGATTTTAATATAGTTAGTCTGGATTTTTTTTTCCATTTAGATTTTTTTTTTTTGCATAAACATCAATCAATAAATAATTCCCGATTTAAAAAGATATTGTTATCCGCTTTGTACGAAGTAAATCTAGACAATTTTAATTTCTATATGCGTCAAGAAATTCTAAACACAGTTTTAATTTTCTGTATGATTCAAGAAGTTTTCACATTAAGGAGTTTTACCATCTCCTTTCAAAGTAATATTTGAAATTGCGGTGATCAATTTTTTTTTTCCCATGGGTATTCTCTTATCGAGGATAATCTTATTTGAGTTTTTGAGATTTTACAAGGGAAATGATTCTTTTGACACAAATTTTTTCATATCGAAGATCGCTTGAATCCAAGACCATTTGATTATGAAGGAAGGAGCATCTACCACTCCAATTAATCATGTGTCGGTAATGATCGATGTTAACTAATGAATTAACCATTATAAAATACTTGTTTGAAATCAAATTATTAATAGGCAATATTTTCTAATTATTCAATAATTTTTCATTATTTAGAATAGCTATATATATAACTTGATGCATTTTGTTATGCAGCAGTAAGAAAAAAAGTTAGGAAAAAGTTCAATAGTTATTTGCCAACAATTTTGTAAATTACAAATATTTATATATTTTAAATTTTATTTGTAATTACTTTAATTCAAGTCGTAGTTAAAATATTGAATGTAAAAAAAATCAATTAAAAAATCGTTGACCAATAATATGAGACTAATACAATCTCTAAGTAAGAACGGGTAAACATCATATTTTTTCATCTTATAATTCAGTTCACGTTTTTGGAGACGTCAGTACAGTAATATTACTCTTTTGGATCTTTTTGTGCACTCTTAATATTATTCACCTATTTAATGCGATTAAAAAAATAAGAGAATAAAATCAGTCAGTGTTTGAAAAGCCAAAAATTATTTAAATATCTTTAAGTAGTTAGAAAAATAAAAACTCATTAAAAAGATAGTAAAGGACTGGTTAGACCATGGATCACCCTAAAGAGAAATGTTAATTTGTCCATAAAATAGAATTCGTTCGACTCACATATCATTTATCATTGAATTAGATGTTAACTTTATTGAATCTGGATCCACGTTTATGAATAGTTAAAGAGTTAGCAGAATTGTCCATATCGTATGAGGAGAAATAACACTAATCACCTAAAAATGTTTCAATTCATATTGAAAGTACAAAAATGACCCTTCCTAATATTTTGCTCCTCTAGTGATTAACTTTTATTTTTGCACAAAGGCTTGGCTTTGTTTTCGTGAGTTGTTGAGGCTTCCAGGGCAGGATTTGGTTGTGCTATCCGATAAGGGCTTCTCTGCTTTCAAAGAGAGTCGAAGGTTCTAAATTAGCACTAAATGTGTGTCTTTTACACATACATCCATGAGTACACTAATTTGGAAATTTCCTATTTAATCCTTTTCTATGGTGTGACTGACTCGGAAAGGATTGTTTTGTTGGATCATCAACCTAGTTCAGTTCCACAATAATGAATGAAGATTAGAAGACATGTTTCAGAAAGCGATATCCATCGATATTTTTATTCAATTACTGAATATACATTATGTAGTGGCCACAACTGAGAGTAAGAACCCGGACCATAGTGTTGTTGCCAACTCATTTTGTTGCAACAACATTGCACATGTCCCACAAGGATATGAACACGGAAGTTCAGATATGTTGGCATCATTTGACAGACCGAAGGGAACTAGAGAAGCACGGTTGCAGAGACGTTCCTATTAGTTATAAACAATTCGTTATTCATATCATTTGATAGATTAGTTCTTAATTATTTAGAAAAAAATTCTTGGGCAGCAACTTCCAATCTTAAACATGTGCAAATTAATTGACATGTATAAAATTGTGATAATTATAAAGAAAATATAAAATTTTTACCATGACCCACATATATTATTTAATACATAACAAACTTAAATTTACATGTCTGATGTAACTATTTCTTACCCATTAAGGCAATAACATCTCTTAATATATATAGTATCGTAGTCACTTCTTATTTTTCTAGATAAAAGCTAACATTCGACCTGCACAAATAAAGCTCATTTAATTTTCAGTGCATTATCCACAATTCAAATATAAGGAAATCTTACATGATAAAGTATGTTAATTATATACAAAGCATTCATCATCCTTCGCTCAACAGCTTAATCTTTTTGGGATATAGTTGGTTCTTGATGGTCCCTTACTCCTATAGCTGGTGCCGTCCCTTTTCTGATATGAAACCATCGGGGACAGAAGAGTTTGAAGAGAACAAGCATATATCCTGCATCCCCTGATACCCTCGGAAATTATATAGCACCCTTATATCCAAAGTCAAGTGATGTACGATGAAATTTTATCTCCCAAAAGTTTAAGTTAATGAACAGAGACATATGAATGATTTTGTATCTAACACATCTCTCACTCAATATTTCTTTTGGACCTAAAACGTGACCATTTTATAGAAAAGGGAATTGAATTAATCCCAAACCATTTAGTCATATAGGCTTCGATACCATATCATTAAAATCATATCTCCTAAAAACTTAAGCTAATGAAATAAAGATACATAAATAATTTTATATTAACACGGTGAAAATAGTAGCAGTAACAGTGCGAATAGCATGCCAAGACTCCATTTCGGACATCGCATACATATTGCCATATGCACAGAGGCATCTTGCTGCTGAAGCTTTTGAATTGAGAGAGCACGAGAAGGCGTGATTAATAATTCTGAGGGTGCATAGTGGAGGTGAATTAAAGAAGATGGATGTGCTGACGGAATGAGGCTTGTTCAACTTCCAATTGCTTGTGCTGAAGCTGTGGAATTGTCGTCACAAATCACATGCATCCATGTATATGCATACAAATCTCTGTTTTGTCCAAGGGAGGCCTAGGTGGCCGGCTTTTTCTGAAGCAATTCGAGAACATTATCCATAGATCGATGCAGCCTATGAGAAAATACAAGATGTATAGGATACAATCTTAACAAAACCCAAAATTAAGACACATAGCGATACTAAAAGAGTTTAATTTTTATACCATAACAATATAATTGATAGTTAGTATGATTTGACACCTAAAATTCTTTTATATGAACAGTTTATAAAAGTTAAACTTTTGATGTAATATATAAAACAGTAAGAAATTCTTAGATGCATGTATGTGATTTGATTTGTCACAAGACAAACCACGGCTTCAATTCTGCACACGCAACAAGAAGTTGAACAAGCCCGATTCTGTCAGCCCATGCATATTTTCTTTTCTTCGCCTCCTTACACATCAGATAGTAATTAACCATGTTTTCTGTGCCCCCATCTTGTCAGCTTCACCAGCAAGATATCTTCTATTGATCTCTGAGATGGAGACTTACACATGCCATTATTTAATGAGAAATGATATCGTGTATAACATATTTATAGAACATACTTACAATATAAGTAAAAAGATAAATAATGTGGGAGCCCAAGAAATAAAAAATGAAAATGAGTCCACCAACTTATTTATTTTTTTACCTATATAGTATGTTATATAAAAATATTACACACATATCATTTTTCTTATTTCACACTATTGCTGCAGCTGGCAACTGCTCCTTCCACTCCTTGAAGAGAAAAACTATTAATTCTAAGGGAGAAATGAAGGATTTTTAGGTTCAGTATATTTATAAGGGAAGATCCATATTGAATGGGCATGCATAGCAACCAATTGCCGACAGGGAACAAACAATGCCAATTACTAGATCTTGGTTAACCGATTCACCTTGAAAGTGCTGTGAAGATGATGAGAAATTTTCTAGAATAGCAATGCGCTATATAGTACAAAAAGTTCTTCGTAGTGAGTGACAGGGTATGGTGGTGGCACTAGATATTAATTATGCACCTATGCGGCATCAAGACAAATCTTGTATTGGATTCAACTAAACCACCATTAAAATAAAGCCGAGTCATTTATACCTTAATTTAATTTGGGAAAGTATTTTATTTGACATACTCATTAGTTATATATAACGCTTATAATTTTTTTTGACAAATTAAACATAATAGAATCATTTAATCAAGAATCAAGTTCAAGTTATCATAATACAGAAACCAATCCTTGTTAATATCTCTTGACTAATATTAAATATTATAAATTTTATCTTGACAAAACTTTGTACCAAAACAAGTGTCACGTACGTAGTTGAAGATGCTTTTCATTTTTTTTTTTTCAAACTTCCTCGCATTTTCACCAAGTTAACTGTGATTGATTGTACTTCCTCTTTCCTATCATTTCTCAAAGAGTGGTGTTAATTATTTTGACATAAAATATAAATAGCATTTTGAATAACAATATTATATACCAAAATCTGTTCAACCTTCCCTTTCTTATCTCCTTGCAAAAGATTCTCAACATTGTCCAGTTACCGTTTCAATGAAATGATGGTGACAAATGTACCATCATGGCAATTCTTGAGGTGATGAGTGTACAGGGGTTTTATTTGTTTCATTGACACAAGAAGCCAAGCATGTGAGACAAGGGTTACTGAACTTGATAGTTCTCATGCTGAAAATTGAAATGTGACACATCCTACCGAAAATGATGGTGTTATAATATGTATATCTTTAGCTTCTCTGTTTGAACGTTAAGTATTTATTAATTATATAAAAAAATGTATATCAAAATTTCGGTGTAATTTTAACACTTGTTCGACTATCCTGGTTACTTTCATGCATCCGAACATGTTTTTTTTACACTTTTTAAAAAAATACACATAAAGATAAAATATGCGATTAAGGAATTTTGTAGTGTTAAGAATTTAAACTTTCCAAAAACAATACCAGTGAAAAATTATATATTTGAAGATTGAACTGGTATTCAGAAGATATGGAGAAGGTTTGTTTAAAAAAAAACAAAGATATGCAATTAATATTATATTTTTCCTACAATATTATTATTTACGTTGTTCTTTCGGGTTTATTAATCCCTATTTTCACCAAGGCATCACTATGGATTAGCTCAACATTAATTCCATCTGTAATGAACGTTTGGTAGGAAATAGAGGAAATATAGGACAATGAAGACAATGGAGATGAAGATATAAATAATAAATATATAAGAGTATTATTGAAATAAAATACTAAATTTCTATCTTCATATTCTATCACTTTCCACATTTTAAGATACAAAAATTTTATATTTTTCTATCTTAAAGAAATAAATTTTTTTTATTTGTTCTTATCTCTATTATTAAACAGATTTATATCTCAAATATCTCTATATTTTTATCATAGGATAATAAAGAAATCCTACCTAAATCTTGCGTGTCTCGTAGGAACAAAACAGTGGTCACAAAGCTATGAAGCAAAATTACACCCGGGAGCAAAACGGAGTGGAACGTAAATAAATAAATAAAAATAGTTTATTACTGGCAATGTGGACAAGCTTGTATTATTCTATGAAAATAAAATTTTCAGTTGTTTATAAGAAATAGAGAATTACGATATTATCAGCTTTTCTTGTATTCTACGTACATCTATATATGAAATCTAGCTACACCGATAGTAAGTATTTTACCATATACGTCCTGTTATTTAGTTAGAAAATGTATACTAAATTTCTCATACTCAATTTGCAAGTTGCAACCTAATTTTTATAACCCGTTAAAAATTACATTATCCTATTTATATATATCACTAATCTTTAGTGAACTAAATAACTTCAATAAAAATCACAAAAAATTTTAGAGCTTGTTTACAGAATTTTTAGTTTTTCCTTCATAAATTCTAAAAATTAAAAAATTAAAAAAAAATTAAAACTAAAATTAATCCAAACATATTTAGAAACCAAAAATTTACTGTTTCAGCCCCACAAAATTTTTGTCGTGATCGCCTTCAATTTTGGATATGCATTTAATGTCACAACCAAGATTAATTCTGCAATCTGGACTGATCCATCGGGGCCCACCTCGTGTAAAAAAATTTGATTAATATCTCCAAATGAGTAATCTTTTTGCCAAACCAGGTTTTTGACTTGTACACTTAACATCCTTACCTGGAACAAGAGTATGTGACAATGTCAATTGAATGCAGAAATTATTGAGATTTGAGAGACACGCTTATGTTGACAAAGCAAGTTTCTTGAAATTTAGGCTAACATCAAATCGATTAGGGACCTTCAAGGCTGAATTATTAAATCGAATATAACTATATAACCCTATATAATAAAACATGTATTTATATAAATATATAAAATACAAAATAAAATATATATCATAAAATAACTAAAAATTAAATTAAGCATCAACAATACCTATAGAACATAATATAATTCATCTCTTAATCAAATCCATATGAATCAAATCTCTTAAGTTATTACTTTCCATATTAAAAGAAAAAAAAATAAGAAATATGAGATTTTAGGCATTTTATTTTTAAAAAGCCCCAAAATAATGTAATTTTATATTTTTTTTATAAAATGGTTCAAACCTTTTTTGTCACTGGCTTGTTGATGATTCCTTACCTCAACGGTTCTTTGAAAGCGGTTTTAGGTCAACTTAGTCGCAAGGCTCACTTCCAATTCAACCAGTTGCTCAATTTTAGAATATTGTGACAAAGACACATAATAGTCATTGGCATTATCAATAAGAGTAGAAAACATGCAAGGCATGCCGTTTTGGAAATGCAAATAGAAATTACTGAAAAATGCAATCAACACGAAGACATATTTGGTTAATATTTTCATTTTCTAGTTTTATTTTTTGTTTTTTTTAATATTTTCAGGATTTTATAAAAAAATACAGAAAATAGTGAAAATAGTGAAAATAATAAAAACCACTTTTTCAGTTTTCATTTTTTATTTTTACTATTTCTTTTATAAAATTCCTAAAATAGAAAACACAGAAAATAAAAATGAAAATCAAATAGAATGATATCAACTATGGAATGTACCTCCTTCAGACAAAGCAGCTTCTGCAAAGGGTCTCCACTGTTCTGCGCAAGAATAATTGATTCCAAGTCCAACACTAAGTCCCCTCAGTGGCTGCACTGTCCGAAGTACAGAAAACAACTCTTCAGGAAAAGCCTACCAAAAGAACAGAAAATTTAGTTAAGACAAAGTGGAATCATATGCCATGAACAAGTTATTTCAAGCTCGTCTCCATTATTCAATGATTTGATTCACTGCACACATATTTTCAAATTGGCTAATTATCAGTCACAGAAAGTTTTGCCATAGTTGGTTCAGCGGGTAACAGTAACAGATCTAGAAAATTTAGATAGTGGGAGAAAATTACTTCATAAGCTTATTAAAAAATTTTACATAATTTTTATCTTAGTATAGGATCAACCTTAATAGAATAGTAGGGTAAAAACCATACATATACATTTCAAAAGAAATTTCTAAATTTTAGTAGGGACATAAGCCCCCATAACAATACATGCAGATCCGCCCCTAGCCGGTAAGGATGAAGCAATTTGTTTGAAAGGTCTAGTTTCATTTCCTGCAATCAGTAGACAATTTGTAAGTACCACTGTAAGCCTTGATTGAGGCTTGTGGCATGCCTTGGCCATGGAACGGGCTGGCTTTCCCTTCCCTAAACTTTTTTGTCCCAAAAAATGGTATTTACCCCATCATTAGGAAATGAAAGAGATTAGAATCTTTCTTCATTTTTTTCAGTTAGTGTTCAGAAGCTCCAAATTATTAGCACAAAGAAACATAAGCTCATAACAAGACCAAGATATCAAATTTAACCGCTTTCCACATTTTCTTAGAGCATATCAAATTTAACTGACCTACTCCCTGATGACTAGAAAACAAACGGTTCTATAGAACAAAAAACGAGAGCTAAATAAGTACCATTCTTTTTGTTACAAGTATCATTTTTACAAGTAGATAAACATGTCACGTTAAGAATGAGTGATACTCCATCGGGAACAAACAGCAAATGGAGGTTTGGACTCCAGAACATACCTCGACACTAATTTTTTTAATTAAAGAATCGTCTGAGAAAGGCTGCAGCACCAACTCCCTGGGACGCAATTTTGAGTCAAACAATGTTTGTGCCAGTTTAAACATGTCTTCTTGCTGAATTTCACATTTGCTATTGGTGTCTATACCAAGCTCCCATTAAAATGGGAGTAACCCAGTTAGATATTCAAATTTCAATATAATCATCAATGGATCACCGTTTTCAATTCCAAGCAAAGAAAAGGCTAACTGTCTTCCAATGAAGGCCCTAGTCAACAAAATGTCAACTGATTTTAGCAGTAAACCATACAGGTGAACCGTTCTAATATTTGTGGAGATGATGGCAATCAAATACTGAGAATCTAAACTTTGGGAAGGGAGGTTTGAGAGTCAAGGCATCTACTATGGTGATCAGATTTTATTATAACAACAGTTGACTTACCAGGATCTCATATAAATTCAGAGTTTGTCCCTTCAATTGTTAGGAATGATAAGTTTGTTGGAACAATAATAGCATTCAAAACCATTCAATTTGGTGTCTTCAATGAAAAAAAAAACAATTTTATATGTTTCCTACTTCACTAACCTTCTCCCTTTTCTTATTTCCTAAAGTGTCCTCTGACCGAGTAGGTGAGAGACTTACTCTCAGGATAGCTAAGTGTATAAGCAGTGACCCCTCCCAATGGTGTTTTATCCATACACATGAATCACGGAATCAAAATTAGGACCTCATGCTTAGGGACTTGAGCCCCTTTCATTCAGATCCGTCCCTTTCCTCTTATCTATCTTTCTCTTCTCCCTATATCAGGACAGAACTCAATCTCTTTATGTTTCGATCATTATTCCAGCTGGAGCACTAGTGCACTTTGTAACTCAGGTCAATTTTTGTTTCTATTTTCAGCAAGCAAGCGAAGAGCACCAGATGAATAAGAAGACTATATGCCAAGTTCAGTACCTAAAGCTCTCTGAAGCTCTTAACGGGTCACCATCAGCAATGGCAAGAACTGATTAGCATAACCAAACCTCAACTTTTTCTGGAAATCCTTCTCCTGTCCATAGTCCAGAAAGGCAACCTGACTAGAGGGAAGATACTAACATTAGGGGTTAAGACCTAATATTAGCATCCAGATCCAAAAAATATTTGCAATATTGTACCTCAATAATCATTTAAATATGTATTCAATCAAAGAGAACTGAAATAACATTTAATGAGATTTCAGAAAAGAAATGTAGTTGATGACTTGCCTCTGAGCCTTTACAAATCATGATGTTTCCTGGATGAGGATCAGCATGGAAGAATCCACTTTTCAGAATCATTTGACCATATACTAGAGTCAAGCTTTTGAGAATTTTGCTGCACTTTTAAATGAAAGTTAATTGTGTAATGCACATAACATTGTTTTTCAAATATAATTTATTTTAAAATCATTACTTTTTAAAGAATGAGTTTTATGTTTGGGAATGTTAACAAAATATAATTTTGCAATAAGGACTTTAGCTTGGATAATATTAGATAAAAAATTACAAAAGAAATACAAAAGTTCTGTTATAAGGTTTTTGTTAAATCGCTATAACTTCCAGCGGTTTTATAAAATTAACCTAAACCAAAAGAAATAAAAAATGAAGAAAATTATGTTTCAGCAGAAGTAACAAAGTGGAATGTGGGCCAATACAAACCACATTTTAGAGCTAACAGTTATGTTCACTTTTGGAATGGAACTCTCTAACTCACTGGTGGAGATAAGAGACGAGGGGCTAATTTCATGATCAAAAAAGGCAGGAAGTTAATGATAAGAATTAGGAAGAAAGGAAGTAAATTCAAATTACAGGAAAGATGGCTAAGAAATGAACACTCATTCATAAAGAAAGACACAGAATGAATACAAGTTTATTTAGATGATTCCAAATAGACAAGAAAAATAAAAGCAAGTGCTAATAGTCAGACTTTAGGTCATGTGTAGTTATTGTTAATCAAGAAAAAGGGTGGCATAGAGGACTACATTTTGCAAGGTGGTACAGGGGCTTACTGCTTTGCAGCTGTTGCAATCTTACCATGAGGATTTACACCTCTTTTAGACATTTCATCACCAAGTTTCCTTATTGAAACCCCATCAATATTGTGATTAGTAGAACAGCTTGTCACAAATAAAATACATATGACCCCACATCCCTAAGTTGAAGCATGACCATGTAAAAATATAAAAAGTATTATACACTTGGCCATTTGACTTCCTTTCATATTTATTTCCACCCTTGTTTCAACGAACAGACCCCATGTAACGCCACCATGTCATACATATCCTAACACAAATATCAGCCATATCTCTTTTTTCTTTCCTTCCCTACCTAAACCCCATAGTAACAATTTTTATTATTAATAACCAGTCCAAAAAAGGTTAAGTATTACCTAAAATTGTCCAAGAAACATAACTAGCTTGCCAAAAAGCTCATGTAATAACCAATTAGCCAAAACAAACTAGTAATTCTAGCATCAGATGATTTTGCAGACAAAAGTTATGACATCAATGCTTTCTAAAATGGTTATTCACTCCATGTTCAGTAAATAAATATCTGGCACTCGCAACTCTCCAAAAAAAGTATAGTAGGTTGAGCATTCTAGCCCACTGTCAGCACTATCACCTAGATCATGAAAAAATGCTTTGTTACATAACATACCTGTAAGTTATATCTCCTATTACTCTTGGCACCAAAATAGGAGACCTTTTATTATTTTCATATAAGAACTTTCTAATCCTTTCCATGGCATCTGCCTCCCTCTTGAAGTCAAATTCATATCCAATCTAGAATGTCACAATGATAGAACACCATCAAGTTGAATTTCAGAACAATAATGATAGAAAAGAAGAACCTCAATTTTAACATGATTGTTTTGCTGTAAACATATCGAAACAAATAAATTGTTTATAAAGAAATAAAGAAAAACAGCCAAAAAGGATGCAAATGGGACAGGATGCCAGCGAATAAAGTTCACCTGTTTTCTCATTTCCTTTGTCACTGAACATAGATCAAATTTGATATCTGACTTTTGCATGTACAAAGCAAAAGCTTGCAAGTTATGGATATCTGTCATCATGACATCCTGAATTCCAGGATGTTGAACCTATTATATGCAAAAGAAATTAGAATCAGAAGTTTGCAGTTGATGTGAATCCATAAGGATTATCAGGTTCATTTACCTTGACTACAACATCTTCTTTATCACCTCTGAGTCTTGCTCCATGAACCTAATACAAACATAAGACATTTGTCAGTTGCATTACATGGTACAAAACCTCATAATAATAACTGTCATTGTAATTGTCCTTCTGAAGATTTAAATCTACTTTGAACCTGAATCTGATCCCCAAGAACTGTTGTAAATACTGAATAAAATACTCCAAAAAGAAAAAAAAAACTTTGATAAACACCCAATTTGTTCATGAAAAGATTCTTAAAACATCAATTCAATGCTTGAAAGATTAGTGATGTCAAATTGGTCTTGAGTGATGATTATTTTATCATCACATGTCATCGATTTGCCCCATGTAAACAGTAACTTTTGGGCTAATTTTATGTTAAAAATTATCACTCAAGGACCAAAATAATGTAATAATCTCTAGAGTACCAAACTGATGTTCCAAAAATCCCTCGGTGACCTGAATGCGGGTATACTAGAAACCTTTTTTTTTGTAATCCCACAATTTCTCAGAGATTTTTGCACTTCAAAATTATTCTATCAGACCAATTCACATTGCTTTAGCTTAATAGAAAAGAAAATACAGTTTAGAACAAGCGCGCGCGCACACACAGAAGGACTTGCTTAATCAAATTGCTAAGCCACGTTATGTTAGTCACTTATGACTAACATAACCTATGCACTAAAAGTGCTTCCTGATGACGGTGATGGGATGCATCCTAGGCCAATTCCACCGCACCATGCTGCGCTGCATAACAAATGTACAGAAGAAAAAGCCAAAAAATAGCTCCATCTGCACCAACAACATCAATGATTATTTTTGACTAATAATTGACTAGTCTCCGAAAATATCAGTGCAGCTTAGATAAACGGCAATGCTTCCAGGTAGTGATGAGATAGCAGGGCAGAAGTTTCACATGGACCTGTGCAATTGAAGCAGAACCGGAGGGTCCACATCAAATCGTTCGAAGACGTCGTCAATACCTCGCCCCAATTCATTTTCGTAATAGAGAAATTTGGTTTGATTTTATAGTTACTTCTTTTTTTTTGTGTTGAGTGCATATATCAATAAGAAAAATACTACTATATATTTTGAATGTATTTGAAATTTGATTTTGGATAGAATCTTATCACTTTTGTATTATTATTTGGGATTTGAGTTGAATGAATGTGACCACCCTTTATATTTTCATCATATTTTTATAATGAAATATTTGATTGTTGTTTTTGTCAATTGATGTAATCTTTGAGCCAAACCACGTTAATCCTTTGTGGCATATATATTTACTTTATGTTTCGCATATTTATTTTGTGCTACTACTCTTTCTACCTTTTAGGTCTGTCATTTCACAACAATTAATATTAGAGCTCATAAGAGTTCTGGGAAAATTTTGGAATGCGAAAGATGTTAGAGTGTCAAGTTTAGTACTATTACTCACATGACCAAGGATGTTGATTTTTGATTTATGAAACTCAATGCCTGTTTCGTCAAGAAGTAGTTTGCATATTTAAATATGTCTATTGACATACTAGAAAGGTGACTTTGATAATTTGAATCTTAATAAAATTCACACCAAGGTGGAGATTGTCAAACTTGGTGGCTTTCATTTTCAAAGCCAATGAACAAAAGTTTTTCAAAAAATGTTGCAAAAGAGATTTGGCGGTATACCTACATTTATTGCAAGTGGCACTTTGTCAAATGATGCATAATTGGCATCGAAATATGAACAATAAGTGAGGTTGAAAATTTTCTCACTTGTAGCTCTATAAATAGAGCAATGTTCTGAGCATTAAGGGATTAGATTAAAAACAAAAGACTCCCATATGCATTCATGTCTTGACATTTGGATAATTAGAGAAGATTTTGGCTTCCTTTGTTTATCTTCTCTTTGTATACCAACACCATCATGGATGATCATTCTAAACTAAGGTCACACATATTGTAGTGGAGAAGTTTGGTTTGCTTTTGTAGTTACTTCTCTTGGTGTGTTCAGTGCATACACCGATAAGGAAAGTACTCTTAGGTATTTTGGGTGTATTTGGACTTGGTTTTAAGTGGAATCTTACCACCGTATCCCTATTAGGTGGGGTTTGAGTTGAGGGGAGTGTGTCCACCTTTATATCTCTATCATATTTCTATAGTAAAATATTTGGTTGTCGCATTTGCCCATGGACGTGGCTTTAGCTGAACCACGTTAATCCCTTTGTGGCATCTTTGCTTTACGTTTCTGCATATTATTTCATGCTACTCTGTTTCTACCTTTTGGGCCCACTATTTCACAACAAACTGCTATGGGAGCTCATAAAGAGTTTTGGAAAAATTTTAGAATGAGGAAGATGTTGGAACACGTTTGATCAGGTAACAAAGTG
This sequence comes from Dalbergia oliveri, assembly GCA_030441495.1. Lineage (NCBI taxonomy): Eukaryota > Viridiplantae > Streptophyta > Magnoliopsida > Fabales > Fabaceae > Dalbergia > Dalbergia oliveri. The sequence goes on from JAMLFY010000003.1 coordinate 45,965,969, forward strand.
TTTTCCTGAAAGTGGATTTTTGAGAAGCAAGGATGCCTTTGTTGTGCAAGCATGGCTTGCTTTGTTAATTTTGTGATACTTGACCTTTGTTTCAAGTTTGGAGGAGGCAAATTAGTGTCAAGTTTAGTATTACCATTCACTGGATCAAAGGTGTTGATTTTTTATTTATGGAACCCGGTACTTGTTTTGTTAAGATGTAATTTGCGTATTTGAATATGCTTGTTGACATACTAGAAAATGTTACTTTGATAATTTGAATCTTGATAAAATTCAAACCAAAGTGGAGATTTCTCAAACTTGGAGGCTTTCATTTTCAAAGCCAATGGACAAAAGTTTTTCAAAGAATGCTGCAAAAGAGATTTGGCGATGCACCTACATTTATTGTAATTGGCACTTTGTCAAAGGATGCATAGTTGGCACCGAAATATGAAAGTAAGTGAGGTTGAAAATTTTTTCACTTGTAGCTCTATAAATAGAGCAATGTTCTGCAGCATTAAAGGATCGTATTAAAAACGGAAGACTCCCAAATTCATTCATGTCTTGGAATTTGAGTAGTCAGAGAAGATTTTGACTTTTGTTATTTATTTTTTCTTTGTATATCACCACCACCATGGGTGGTCAATCTAAGCTAAGGCCACTCATATTTTAGTAGAGAAGTTTGGTTTGATTTTGTAGTTACTTCTCTTTATGTGTTGAGTGCATACATCGAAGAGGAAAATACTATTAGGTATTTTAGGTATATTTGGGACTTGGTTTTGAGTGAGATTTTACTACTTTTGTATCCTTATTATTTGGGATTTAGGTTGAACAAAGTATGTCCACCTTTTGTATCTCTATCATATTTCTATAGTGAAATATTTGGTTGGCGCCTTTCCTGTAGTAAACTTTAAGCCAAATCACATTAATCCTTTTGTGGAATTTTTGCTTTACACTTTCACATATTTATTTTGCCCTACTCTTTCTGCCTTTGGGGCGCCATTTCACAATAAATTGGTATTAGAGCTCTTAAAGGTTCTGGAAAATTTTGGAATGTGAAATATTGAACACGTTTAATCAGGTGACAAAGTGTTTTTTGAAGGTGGAGTTTTGAGAAGGAATTATGCCTTTGTAGTGCAAGCATGACTTGCTTAGTTAATTTTGTGATACTTGACCCTTACTTCAAGTTTCAGGAAACAAACTAGTGTTAAGTTTAGTACTACCACTCACATGACTAAAGGTGTTGATTTTTTATTTATGGAACCCGGTACCTGTTTCGTAAAGAGGTAGTTTGTGTATTTGAATATGTCTGTTGGCATATGGAAAATGTGGCTTTGATAATTTGAATCTTGATAAAATTCAAGCCAAGGTGGAGATTTGTCAAACTTGGTGGCTTTTATTTTCAAAGCCAATGGACAAAAGTTTTTCAAAAAATGCTGCAAAAGAGGTTTGGTGGTGCACCTACATTTATTGCAATTGGTCACTAGGTACTGAAGCATAGTTTTAAAGGGACCAGTAATCGACTCAATCGAGGCATCGGGTCACTGGATCACTAGTTCAACTGGTGGGTTCCTGGTTTAAAGGTTGAATTGGATTTTATTAAATCAATATATAAAAATAATAATTTAATACAACTTAACGTAATATATATATTTGCTCGCACATTATATAACAAGGAGTAAGTTGGAGTGTGTTGTGTGGTGCTTCCATTCAGGAGTAGTTGAGTTCGACTCCTCTCTTGGATATTTTTGAGTTATTGAAGGTTTTCAAGACTCCTCATGGCTGGGCGTTTCTTGTGTGGTCGTGTGGTGTTGTGGTATAGGCTAGGCTAGCGTTCAAATCGGTAGGTTTGACACGGTTTGAAGGTGACTCGGCCAATTCAACCTAAGTTTAACCAAGTCAATTGCTTTCACATTAAGAAAAGCGAACCGAACATGATCGGTTCACAATTGGTTTTTGGTTAAACTAGCCAGTTCCTCAATTTTAATTACTATGCTCCTGAGTTTTGTACTTGTCTATGTCAAACGATGTATCAGTTCCTCATGTCAAGCTTCCTGAAAGCAAGGTAGGAAATTGATAATTAAATTAGTTCTGATTATTGCATGAGTTAATACTTATTTTATTTCTTAATTTTATATTTATTAGTTATTTTAATCTTGACTTTTAAAATTAATAAAATTAGTCTCACATTGTACAACATAAATCATGTTAGTATATTGACCCACTTTTATTTAACATTTTATCAATTAAATAATAACATATAACATTTAGTGATAATTTAATATACCATATATAATTGAAAATAGAATTAAGTTTAAAATAATTTATTTTAGTGTTTAAAATTATGTAAAATGAGTTATTTAAATCTTTTTCTTAAATCATAAAATGATTCACCTTGTGCAATTTTAGATTAAAAAATGCATCATTTTAAAATTCATTATGCTTCAAATAATCCAGATATATCAAGGTATAACTTAACAATATATATTATTATTTAATTGAAAAATATCAAATAAAAGTAAGATGAGAGATTAACTTGACTTGAGTTATATCAATGACTAATGAAATTAAGGGATTAAAATCATTCACAATTGTAAAGTTATTGATTACATTGAGAACTAACTCTTATTGTATGCTTTAATTTAATACTCCTTCCACTCTTGATTAATTGTTCAATGTTAAATGCACACTAGAATGAAGGAAATAGTTGAGAAAATATCAAAGTTAGGAATTTAAAGTAATTTATTAAATTGTCATTGTTTCATTTTAATATTTCAACTTTCCCTCTCCTACTCCACTATATTTCTCTACTCATTCAATAGTATTTTAATAGGGTTATTCAATAACATCAAAATTAAATTATCTTTTTATTACAATTTATTTTTTTAATATTTTATTTTCATATGATGAAATATAAAAATAAGAAATATATATCATTTTCTTTTTCTCATACATTTTAATATTTCCAACTTTATATTTTTATCATAATGTGTGTGACAAACATAGAAAATATACCAAAGTAGTACTATTTATGAATCATTTACAAATAAATTTTAAAAAATGATAATTAAAATATTAATTTGTAATAAATATTTTAATTTTTTACTTCTATTTTATAAATGCATTTTGTTTTGTTAATTTATGTATTTTAATATTATTTTAAACATTTATTTAATTTTCATTTATTATTTAATTAAAATATTTGTAAATACAATTTTTCATTAAAATAATTATTTTATTCTAAATTTTAAATTATTTATTATTTTGATGTATAAAAGTGATTATAATAGATAAGTTTATTTAGTATGTTCTAGGTATCAAATAACATGAAATTAATTCAGAAAAATTAAATTCATTATTTTTTATAATTATTTTTATTATTTAATATGTAATTAAAAAAATCAAATCATGAAAGAGAATACACTAAACACACTCTTAGTGAAATAGGATGGAGCGTAAGTTTTTTAAATAAATGATATAGAATATGATTTCTTGACGTCTCAAGGGAGGTCAATGCACTTTACTCTTTTTAATGTCATATCATTTTGATTTATTTAAATATATTAAGTCTTTTTTTTATAGTTGATAACAATTAAAAAATAATTAATAAGTAATACTGCGCTCCTAAAAAATAATTAATACTGCACGCCTAAGGGGAAATGCTTCCTAAACTTAAGAAATGGCAGAATGAAAGAGGTAGGAAAGTGATAGATACACAGTCGCAGTAACATAAATATAAGGTGCCAATTCCCGTTCGGACATGACAGGCCTCGGGTCAAACCTGGTTGACCGGAGCTGGACTCACTGGTATGAAGAAGAAATTCACCATTAGAGCCCCTTGCCAAGAGTAATAAAATAAACGCACATACACAAACTGGACGTAAGAAATAAATGCTTCTAGGAGGAAATTGAACCAAAAATTGTTGTGAAATAACGGCCCAAAAAAGCAGAAATAGAATAACACAAAAATAAATATACAAAAACGTAAAGTAAAAATGACATAAAAGGATTAATGTTGTTCGGTTTAAACTATGTCCATGGAAAGCGACAACAAATATTCTCCTATGGAAATATAATGAAGATACAAACGATAAACACACTCCACTCAACTAAAATCCTAATACACCCAAAATACCTATCAATATTTCTCTTACCAGGATATAATCTCAAATCACAATATAGAGAAAAAATAAAATAAACAAATGATTGTCTAAATACTTAGAAAAGAGGAGAGGAATGGGTTGTTGTTGATGTGTGTTATGAAATGCTACAAACAAGCTCTATTTATAGAGCCTTTAGAGAGAAATTTTTCAACATCTCATTTGATGCTTCATGTGTTTCAACCACTCCTTTATTTAATATTCAGAAAACTTGCTTTCTGACAAGCTTGAAAAAATGAGGCCACAATATTTGACAAATGCAAGCCATAAAATTAAAAAAAATATTATTCAAACACTCAAAAAGTGAAAAGTATGTGTTTATTTGGATACCTATTTAACAATTATTGGATGTATGTGATAATAGATTCTACACACTCATCCATCTCATAATATCCAATAGTTGTTAAGTGAGTGTCGTGATAGACGCGTATTTTTTGAGTGTTTAAATAACATCACTTGATCTTTGAAGGAGTTATTAGTTATCTAAGGATTGAAGAATTAAATTTCTAAAGTTGACACTCGATGGTAGATAATCATGTGAAGATTGAAGCATTACTTTCTAAGGAAATATTTTCAATGCAAACAAATTTGAGATGATGTTTCTCAGCAAACATTTTCCATTAATATCATAGGTTGCATCCTCTGAAGCAAGCAAATGAAACCTAACAAAGATCTACAAAACAAGCCTTAGAAAATTAAGGAAACCGTAAGTCGGTCATGTGCACGTGTTTGTGCATGCAAGCACTACCAGGTTGTCCAGGATAATTAAAACAAGCTTCTCTTTTGTGGGAAAAGATAGTGTTGGAAAAATGACAGTTGAGAAACCAGTGTGTCTTTCTTCTCCCCCTCTCCTTCAGCAGCTCAAGGGACAAATTTATCACCTGCAAAGGTAAGGTACAAAATCACTGAATTGCACAGTGCAACAATTTCAAATCATGATCCAAATTCTTCTCTTCTTCAGAACAAAATTAAGCAAACAAGATCACCTCATTATTTAACCATGCACCGGGCCCAGCCACTAAGGAAATTTTCTTAGGTGCTCTAACAACAAAATATAACATTTGCTCTCTTCTATTCATTAATTAAGGACATAGAACAAATACTTTGTCTCTCAGAGTACTTAAAGATTTCTCGGCACCAAGACTTTTTGTGTAACTCTCAATGTCAGGACTTATCATGGGTGAGCAAAACATTCTTCCTGGAGAAAGCAAGCCGAAATGGAACACCTTAAAACAGTTCTCACCAACAAAACAGCGAGAATTTCAAAGCATACCAGTGGCAGAAAAGGCACGAGCAACCTCAGCTTCTTCCTCATTTGTAAGGGGACCAAAAGGTTACAATGGCACTTTCTGAAATCCATAGACCTCTTCTTATTATTCCTCAATAACAAAGTGGGCACACTGCCATGCTTTTATCGTTGAAATCGAACAGAACAAGGAAAAGCACGACACACGGTTTAGTAAAAATTATATATGGCCTAGATAACCACATTTATAAAGATGGGAGAGTGAAAAAAAATTCACCTCTACTGGTTATCTGGTTCCTTCTTTGTGCGCAAAAAATCATTGTTGCTCTAGTTTACGCACATACACATACCACTATACAACTGATTTCGTGATGCGTGTACCATCCAAAAATGACAACCAGAGAATTCAATCCAAAAATGACAACCAGAGAATTCATTCAACAGAGATTTCAAATATTAGAGTAATCTTGTGTCCAAGGAGCTCCTTTTACCCTCTCTGGCCTCATAAGTCATCACAACAAAATAAAAGAAAATCATATAGGACTACGGTCGTGAAATGAACAACTTTTAAGTGAAACGAAAAAGGGAAACTGCAAGCCATCAGAACAACTCTTAGTGTGTGATTTATTTACCATGTCTGACCACTATGCATGTGTTCGTGAGTTTGAATTTTTTAGACGAAATGAGGGAAGGAAAGGGTTTTTGTGGAGTTAACTTCCAAAATTTTACTCTACAAACTCCTTATCGAGAAATGCCAGAATGGTGGAGGTAGAAAAGTGGTAGATACACAGTAACATACATATAACCTGATATAGAGGTGCCAACTCCTACTCGGACATGGAGTCTGGAATGAAGGGGAAATATTTTCACCATCGGAGGCCAGTGCCACAAATAATAATAAAATAATCGCACATACACAAACTGGATGTCACAAATTATCATAGAAGAAAGAAGATACAATAAAGTAAGCATTTAAACACCAAAATGCATTCATAGAAAAAAAGAAAGTGTTGACTAGGTGTGGGTCATTTTTTCAAAGCCTAAGTTTAAAAAATGCTGTGTGCTGTAATAGTTAGCACCAACTATTTATGATGAGTGATAATTTAGTTAAAAATAAAAGTCTAAAAAGTGGTGCTGCATTTATTACAACGTGGAGCATCTATCATCATTTGCAAGTTAGTCAAAAAGGTGGATAGTTGGTATTAAGAGCATTAAATGTTTGCCTTTAAGATTTTGCAATATAAAGCTCTATATATATATATATATAATGTTATTGGCAGCACTAAGAAGAGGACTCCCGGATGCATTTGGCGTTGGTATTTGGATAGTAAAAAAAGATATTGACTTTCTTTGTTTATCTTCTCTTTATATACCACCACCACCATGGGTGGTCATTCCAAGCTAAGGTCACTCATATTGTAGTAGAGAAGTTTGGTTTGATTATGTAGTTACTTCTTTTAGTGTGTTGAGTGCATACATTGGTGAGGAAAATACTATTAGGTATTTTGGGTGTTTTTGGGACTTGATTTTGAGCGGAATCTTACCACTTTTGTATCCCTATTATTTGGGGTTTGGGTTGAGTGGAGTGTGTCCACTTTTTATATCTCCATCATATTTCAATAGTGAAATATTTGGTTGTCGCCTTTGCCCATGGACGTAGGCTTTAAGCCAAACCACGTTAATTCTTTTGTGTCATCTTTGTTTTACACTTCGCATATTTATTTTTTGCTACTTTATTTCTCCTTTTGGGCCGCCATTTCACAACAAATTGGTATAAGAGCTTATAAAGAGTTCCGGAAAATTTTGAAATGCAAATGATGTTGGACACGTTTAATCAGGTGACAAAGTGTTTTGCCGAAGGTGGAGTTTTGAGAGAGATGATGCTTTTGTTGTGCAAGCATAACTTACTTAGTTAATTTTGTGATACATGACATTTGCTTCAAGTTTGTAGGAGGCAAACTAGTGTCAGGTTTAGTTCTACCATTTATAGGACTAAGGGTGTTAATTCTAATTTGTGGAACCAGTGCCTGTTCCGTCAAGAGATAGTTTGGGTATTTGAATATGTCTGTTGGCATACTAAGGAGACGACTTTGATAATTTGAAACTTGATGAAAAATCAAGTTCGAGGTGAAGATTTGTTGACTAGATTTGGCTTGTTTTTTCAAAGCTTAAGTTTGAAAAATGTTATGTGTTGTGATAGTTGGCACCGACCATTTATGATAAGTGGCAATTTAGTCAAAAATAAAAGTCTAAAAGATGGTGCTGCATTTATTACAATATGAAGTACTATCATCATTTGCAAGTTAGTCAAAAAAGTGGATAGTTGGCATTGAGAGCATTAAATGCTTGCTTTTAAGACTTTGTAACATAAAGCTCTATATATATATAACGTTATTGGCAGCACTAAGAAGAGGACTCCTAAATGCATTCGGTGTTGGCAATTGAGCAATCAAAGAAAATATTGACTTTTTGTTTATCTTCTCTTTGTATACCACCACCACCATGGGTGGTCATTCCAAGCTAAAGTCACTCATATTGTAGTAGAGAAGTTTGGTTTGATTATATAGTTACTTATCGTTGTGTATTAAGTGCATACACCAGTGAGAAAATACTATTAGTATTTTGAATGTATTTGAAACTGATTTTGAGTAATCTTATCACTTTTGTATCCCTATTATTTGGGATTTGAATTGAGTAAAATATGTCCACTTTTTTATATCTTCATTATATTTCCATAATAAAATATTTGATTATCACATTTACCCAGATGGCGTAGACTTTAAACCGAATCACGTTAATATTTTTATGTCATCTTTATCTTATGCTTCCATATATTTATTTTATATTACTCTATTTCTACCTTTTGGCCCGTCATTTCATAACATAAACTAACCAAATAATCAGCTTAAATTAAAAGCGATCGAAAACTTAATAGAGAGACCCATGGGATTCAGAATGTCATTCTGAATGCTAACTGATTTGAAAATCAGATACAGTACAGGAATGTCATCCGCCTAGAAAAGTGCACACAACAGAAAACCCTATAAATTGTCCGTATCTCTCTGCCTTTCCCCACCAAAAATAAAAAATTGAAATCACAAAAGGTGACTCAACTTCAAAGATCAATCACACGTGATAGTTTCTGGATCCGGTTCAACAAGAAATCCCCTTGCTTTATAGTTGCTTGGTAAAGAGCATTCTTAGCATCAGGACGGTTGGTTTCAAGAACACCTGCAACTTTATCAATCTTACAATGAAGTTTCCCCGCTGCAATAAAACGTGATAGCTCCCTGGAAGAAAATAAATGTAATTAGCAGCCTCGAACAGGGTCCAAAATACTTGCATTAATCAATATTAAACAAAAAAATTAGTCTCTGACATGTATTCACTTACAAATCAATGAAATCCACTGTCACACCAAAGGCTTTCGCCATAGCCTCAATTGTGACACTCTTATATGATTCCAAAAACTGGGAATAAACAACAGTTCTGACCTCCCTCATATAATATCGGAAATGTGGATGCAAATAACGGTCCAACTTAATTTGTTCAGTCAGGCCAGCTGAAATAAATATCCAAATAAAACAAAAAATATATATTATCATATATTCTGCACTTTGCAGATCCTGCTGTATATCAGATGACTTGAACAAATCTCAAATCATAACTTAGAACAAAGCCTTTTCCCGTCAGGCAGTGTAGGTAACAGTTTCAAGAAATAACTACAAAAGAAACAAGATATGGTAGATGTCTGCTCACCAAATGCTGTGAAAAAAGACTTGTATTGACAATCATACAGGGAGTTTAAGAACTCTGAAAGATATGGGATTTTGCCAATCACTGTCAAGATCTCAGGAGCATCCACTACCTGATGCAGACAGTTTAAAATTAATAACAAGAAATATGCAAAACACTTAACCAAGAAACAAAAAGCAAAAAGATAAAATAAACTAAGGACAACATGATAAGAGTGAGCCTTGGGGCAACGGTAAGATTGCTGCCTTGTGACCTAGAAATCACAGATTCAAATCCTGGAAACATCCTCTCCGTAAAGCAGGGAGTAAGCTCGTACATCTATCCTCCCCAAACCCTAACCCTCCTGGGTGGGAACTTCATGCACTGAGCCACCCCTTTTTAGAGTAAGAAGTGCATGATAGAATCAAAATACCTTTTGCTTCAAAGAAACTCTATCCAATGATATAATGCTTGTCAAAACTGTGTAGAATATAAAGGTGTCATAGGGGAAAAGTTCATAGGTTGTAAAGGTTGAAATAGAATCCAAGAACAGATTGGCAGCCTTCTTGAAATTTCGAGTTGACATGCAGTACAGGCCCTCATACACTTTCAGCCGATTCTTTCTCTCCCAATCACCACCTTCTTCAAACAAGCTATCACCATGATGCAAACAGTTAGAAAATGAAGCTTGAAATGAAAACTATGCCAGAGAGAAGAAGTAGAAGTACTGGGCATTTATAGTTCAAATAATTACTTTTTAGCTTTCTCAATGCTTTTGGCAATCAGATCAAAATCCATGTCAAAAAAACCAAGCTGCAAGGTATAAAACACCAGGTCCATCTTCTGGCCAACAGCAACTGTCTTGCTTTCTGTCACCTTGAGATGTTCCAAGGCTTTCTCCTGGTTCATAAGGTAAGTATCATAAGAACAACTAGGTTAAACCAGCAGACAGGAAAAGAGCAACAAGTTAGTATAGCCATTTACCTTGTCACCAGTCCTGATAAAAAACAAGGATTTTGCCAAGTGAGCCTCTCGAACTTCACTTTCACCTAAATTTTCCTCTGCATCAGCAATCCTGAAATAAACAACCACATGGAATATTATGAGACAAGGATTATAGAACTAACCATTATCCAAATAACAGTTTACATCAGCAAAAATCACAAAATAGAAAATGCTTTGATTATGATCCGTATGGCCCAGTCTCCCTTGAATCTCTTCGTTTTTCATGTTCCTTCAGGTATTTATTTTTTTTATGTACTGAAGAATTGCAGGATATCTCTAATCCTCCCCTAGTTGTACTTCCCCCTTTTTGTCCAATAAAATTCTTGTTGTCTATCCAAAATAAAAAATCCATCTGGCCAGCGACTAGCCAATAATACCATAACTAAGAGTAAGTGGTGCATCAATACACCTGAAGAAAGCACATGCCCCATTGCTCATAACCCCAGAGAAGGGCATTACATCATGTATTGAAAGTTGAAACTTATAGAAGGTATAACCAGTGTTGTTGATGGTAGATCCCACATTTGAATAGCAAATCAGTAAAAAAGGGTCTCAACCTCAAAACTTCATTGTGTAGTGGCTTCAACTTAGCAATGCTATGGGATCCTACTTTGGGTGTATTGGATATTTAATAAATCACGTTGCTATGGTGTCTGCCAGAGTGAAAGAGGGGATATTTTTGCATATTTTATGCTATTCTATTTCTTGCTCATTCAGCTAATAGTCTTGCAATCATTTTCGATGTCCTTTATTCATATTTTATAAGGAAAAGTCCAAAAATTTCCCTTCAACTTTACTAAATATGTAATTTGATCTTATTACTTGAAAAACATGCAAATTGATCCCGATACTTTTTTATCTGTACGGATCACTACATTTGTGCTGACAGACGTTAGTTTTTGGATGGAAAAAGACATGTAGTTGAAATGTTATTTTTCAATCTTTCCCTTACGTGCTTCCCAAAATGAGGCCTTTAGATGGCACATGTATCTCACATGCCTTTTCTCATCTAAAAACTAATGTTTGTTTACAAAATGTAGTGATCTGCACAAATCGGAAAGTATCAGAAGAAAAGGACCAATTTACACATTTTTAAAGTAACAGAAGCAAAGTGCACAACAAATGAATTTGGGGGGGAGTTTTTAGACTTTTCCCTATTTTATAGGATTAACATTTTCTCCAGTATTATAGAAACTGCTACCTTGATTCCCTACAGTGGATGTTGTGCCACCATTGGCAGCCATAAACCATTGACAACAGTGCATAAGATGAGCTAAAAGGAAAAATGCCAAGAACAAGCTAGGCTAGGCCATGTCATAACTCTTAATATATAAAGCCATTGCCAGCAAGAGTAGGAGTGCCATATTTTGAGTTGGAACTTGAAAGTACTACGTATAAAGTATATGCCTAAAAGGGTTTTGGGTGGATCAAGTGCATGAACATGTTCATCAAAGGGACCAAGTGTAACTCAAACACATCTACAATCACAAAAAAGAGAGGGGTAAAGGGGAAAAAAAGAAAGTAGGATATGAGCACACCTGAAAATGTGTTAGAAAATGAATATGCAATCATTAAATTAGAATCTCAAGACATTTGCTTTCTCCAATCATCTTGAAAGATAAATCAGCAAGAGAATAGTCCACAACAACAACAACTAAGCCTTTTTCAACTAGGTGGGGTTGGTTGCATGCATCAAACGATGTCATTAAGTCCAATCATAAATATAGAAAAATCACTAAAAGTGAAGTCTTTTTTAATGGCTTTGTCCAGAGTTCTTTCTGGTCTTTCTCAACTCCTATTTGTTTGACTACCCTCTATTTGATGTAATCCTTTTAGTAGAGCTTCTAACAGGTCTTCTCATTGCATAACCGGTTGAAAAATCCACCTCAAGTGGGATTCTACCATCCTTTTTCCCAATAAGTACTACCACAATTTTCTCTCTTAACACATCTATTCCTAATTCTCAGCAAAAGAATACCCAATAGGGAGGAAAAACCAAAAACACTGGCAGAAAGTTTCCCACAACCAACCAAGTATATTTCAAATAAGCTCCAATCTCAAAATTCAATTCATAAATCCACCAATTCACACAGCACAGTGTATCATGATAATTCCTTTTTGCCAGCCAATGTATCATCACCGAATCACATAGCTTCTGGGCATAAGCAAAGGAAAGAATCTAAATTGTAGATTAAAGCGGGGAAAAAAAAAAATCCAACCATACTTTTCATCCAGCTTCTTGAGCTCGTCATCTAATTTAGCACGCATCGAGTCCAGAAGGGCGCGATCGGCGTCCAACACCGAATCAGCAATTAGGGTTTCGTACAAAGGCAGCATATCTACACACGCACATAAAACACAATAGAAATTAAATAATAATAATAATAATTAAAAAAAATGGAAGTTATTGAAGAGTTTAGTGATTATCAATCAGTTAGTAGGTACCATCATCCTTGACGAAAGCGAAAACGTCTTCTTTGAGGCGAAGCTTGTCGATGTCGGAGACGTCGGGGAGGGTGAGAAGGAAGAGCTTGCCGGCGAGAACCAGATGAGGTTGCTGCTGAGAACCCTCTTCTTCCCCTTCCATCGCCAAACAACAAACAATCAAACAAATCAATTACGCAACAAAGAAACAAAGCTCTGTCTGTGTGTGAGTGAGTGAGTGAGTGAGTGACAGTGCTCTTCTTCTTTTCAGTCTTTTCTTGCTTTCTGCCTTGGATGACAAGTTGATACTGGCGTGGGGAGGGGTGAGTGGTGACTTGTCAGAGAGTTCTTCTCTTCAATTTCTTCTTTTACTTTTTTTTTTATAAGTTTACATTTTTTTTAGTATAAAGTTTTTTTTTTAGTATAAAGTTAATATATTTGAGTTAATTTATAAAAAAATTTAAATTTAATTTTAATATATGGATCATATAAATTTTTTACAGCATTATTCAATTAATTTTTCTATGTATATGATTTTTTTGAGTTATATATTTTTATTAGTGTGATAATATATAATTAGATTATTAGGTAAAAGAATTATATATAATTAGCATGTTAATGGAAATAATGAAATAAAAAAATATTTTTATTTGTAGGATTTTATAAAAAAAATAGTTTAATTTTACTATTTTTTATGAAAATTTTAAAATAAAAATAAAAATAAAAATATTTTTTTTTTAGCCAAACACATTAGACTCCATAAGACTTAATAAAAAATTTTAAATTTTACCATTTTTGTTTTTTTAATAATATTCTTGAAATAATGGTTAGAAAAACCATTAACAAATATAAAGAGATCAAAATAAATAAGTAATGGCAATGTAATATTGTGTTTACAATGGAACAACATATCAAAAAAATATAATTTAAAATTAAAAATATATAGATATTATAAAAATAGGGTAGAGGTGAGTGTATATTAACATTTTGAGATGAATATACCTGGAATCACGAAGACAAACACTAGCAGTAAATAAATGAATGATGGCACCAAAAGAAAAATGTATGGATATACAACCAAATATATAAATAAGAAAGATACCGCACTCGGTGTCTCGGTCCATTCTTAGGTTATCAACAATTCACCATCAATGAAAACGACTCCACGAAAGACGAAAGCAAAAGCATCAAAGAAAAAGACAAAAGCATCAGAGGAAACAAGCAAGCTCGGCGGTGACAATGAAGGTTAGTTCTTCATCACCGGAAGCTCTTTCTTTCTTGTTTCTAATTTCTTGTGTTCCATTGTACGAAACATGCTGTTACTGTCTGGTTGATGATAGCAGCGAAACACGTTGTCATCGATTTTGTTGCTCACAAAACATGCTTAAGGTTGTTGGATGTGTAATTATGGTTATTTTTCATTTGGATGTCACCATTGCATGATCACACCACAGTGGAACTTTTGCTTGCTTCTAAAAGCGTAATTGGGTTGTGCCTCAATTTTTTTATTTTTTATTTTTTGTATAAGTGACATAATGAGTTTGGGTGTATAAACAGCATCACCCAAGTCTTTAATTTTGTGAAAATTCTAAAATTTGTAAGATGTCTTAGGTATATATGGGATTAGGAATGAGTGCATTAGAGGGAAAGTTTGGGTAGCGCCTATTGTGAAAAAAGTGGTAGAATTTCACAGTAGGTGGATTGAACATGTATGGAGAAGACTTGTAGAAGCCCTGGTTAGGGGAGGAGATCATATGGAGAGTAGCTCAATAGCTAGAGGTAGAGCGAGATCCGAAAACTCTAAGTGAAATTATTAAATGAGATTTAGATTTTATTGTTTGAATGCAAATGTGATCTAGGACAGGATATTATGGTGCTGTTTGATCCATGTAACTGACCTCTCCTAGTGAAATAAGACTTATTTGTTGCTGTTATATGTAGGCTTACAGCATGTTTGGATTTCAGTTTGCACACTTGCAGGGTGCAAATAGAGTTTAAATTTATTTCAATATGTTTGACAAGATTTTGTTTAGTTACATTTCAACATAACTGTACATAAGTGAAAGAAAAAAGGTTGTTTTTCTGTTAGAGCAAACCTTGGTTTACAAACTAGAAACCAAAAACACCCTTAATTGTTGCTGGACATAAAAATGAATTTCTTGGCTGTTTCCATTTTCCGGTATTCAAGATTGGTTTTTTCTTTTTCTTCTCTTTTGGTTGGGAAGGGGTGTTTTACTTTTGCATGTTATATATGTAATGCGAACCACTTGGAGAAGTTGATTCTGTGATTGTTCTTATCAGTGGTTGTTCTGAAGGAAACGGATATCAACTCAGGATGTAGATTCAAATTAGTCTATGAACGTCGGAGAAAGATAACCGAGCCTGAGAAAGATGTGATAGAAAGTGTTACTTCATCATCTTCCTGTTACCAGCAAATGCATTCAAAGAGCAAGAGAAAATCCTGTGACAAGGAAGTACTCTGTAAATCCAAAGAAAGGCTAGACAGTGGAATCTTTGATGATTACTTGGAGTGAGTTATAGTGTAATGATTTATGATGTAAAGGAGCTGCATAAAAAATAATGGACTTATTTCCGATTATAATTTTTCTGACAGGAAAATGTGGAAGAGTTTCTTGGAAGAGAAGAAGAGGCGTTGTGCATACTTTGGCAGCTTATGGTTTAGCCTTTACAGGACTCGTTCATCTAAAGACAAGGTGCTGACTTGGATTACAAAGGAAAATATTTTCTCAAAGGCATATGTTTTTGTTCCAATAGTCTGCTGGTAAGTAAATTCAATTTCCTTTATTGCCAAAGAGCATTTTTTTTACTTGTTAAAGGTTACTTTGTGAAAATCATCCTTTAAAATCCCAATCATGCAGGAGTCACTGGAGCCTTTTGATCTTCTGTCACTTTGGTGAGAGCTTGCAATCAACTACCCAATCGCGGTGCATGTTGTTGCTAGATTCTCTTGAAATGGCCAATCCAAGGCGACTTGAACCAGAGATAAGAAGGTTTGTCTTTGTTCAACAGTATATATTTATTTTGATCGTGCATTGTTGTACTAGACATTTGCTACTATCTTTCTAAATGTGCATGCTTTTATCTTCATTTTCAGATTTGTACTAGACATTTATAAAGCAGGGGACAGGCCTGACACAAAGCATGCCATATCTCAAATTCCACTATTGGTGCCTAAGGTAATCTTGACCCCTTTTTAATGATTTTTATCCCGTGTATTCAAATAACCAATGATTGAAGAAAAACAAATTATTGTAGGTGCCACAACAAAGAGATGGTAATGAATGTGGAAACTTCGTCCTCTATTTCATTAACTTGTTTTTTGAACTTGCACCTGATGACTTTAGCATGGAGGGGTACCCTTACTTTGTAAGTTTTCCCTTCTGGTGTTTCTGATAATTATTTATTGAAGCATGCAAGTTGATTCATCTTTGTTTGGTATTGGCATGCTGCAGATGACAAAAGATTGGTTTAACTATGAAGGCTTGGATAGCTTTTGTGAGAGACTTGATTCATTGAGTTAGAAGCCCTCAATTTTGAGCACACTATTTCTAACATACTTTTGTTATTAATTTACCACAGCATACCGGTGAGGGGGATTTGTTCACATATGAAGTGGGCATATGTAAGGTGTGTTTTGAATAAACTTACTTTAGGTTCAAAACAGCTTTTAGTTAAAAGCTCCCTGAAACAACTTGTGAAAAGAAAGATTGTTTCTCAAAATGAAGTTGTTGCCAAACATGCACCTAGTTGTTTTATCCGGTAGAGAGAGCAATCTGTTCTATGTATATAGAGTTCAACGTTGTTGGATTACTTTCTCTGCTCGAATTAAGATCTAAAGTACGCATTTGCTTCTATTTATGCAGTTATTAATATTCATCTTCTTAGGAATATCTATCTTTGCTTAGTTAATAAGATTTGGCATAAATGTAGAGTTTATCATACTGTTAATAATGGTACTTGATGATATAATGAAATTGGAATCCAAGTTTCAATTGGGCGAACAACTGAACATGATTGATGTCTGTGTGTAAGAGTGGGAGGTGATGATAAGTTTTTCTGCGAAATAGAAATTTTCAGTCACATACATCACACTGAAGTTGAAAATACAACTAAGAAAATGACATCGGGCCAACAAGTGCAATAGTCTTAACATTTCGAGAACTTCATTCTATTGTCCTGCAGAAATATACGGTTTTACCGAGCCACATGATAGCGAAAATATATAACAAGTAGATAAAGTGGTGGAATTATGTCAAGGTTTCTCTGCCTATTCATGTGCTTAATTTATTTCTTGTTATAAACAGCACAACAACAACTATTAAGACTTGTTCCTCCAGGTGATGGCTATAAGCAGCACAAACATGGGGGAAGCCTTTGTCAAAATTACAGCATCCAACAGCATGTTTGCTTAAAAGAAAATGAGGGAAGCTTTTGAAGAAATTACATTGAAATTCATGTTCTCTCGATAGGGACGTGTACCAAACCTACTGTAAAACGTAATAGTATTCCTTTGAATGGAATGGGCAAATCCATGATTCCATGAACTCTCAAATAGCCTTTGTAAAATCCATCGTGTTACTGCTTTTGCACTACAATTTCTGCTCCTGTATTGGCACCTTGACTTGAATTAAGCAAAACACATTTGTATGTTTCAAACAACTTCTGAGAGAAAGTGTTTCCAGAGCAATTCCAAATGTGAAGTCTTTGTATCTTATTTGGGATACACGTTTTTAGGGTGGGTTGGTGAACGAAATTCGTGTGTAACTGGTCAGTTCTATGAAACTTTCTGCTCAGTATAACAAAAAAATAATACTCTCTCGCTTTCAAAATACCTGTTAATATAAGAAAAACACAGATATTAAAAAAAATAATAAATAATATTAATAATTAAGCAAAATATAAAAAACAGATTAATATATCCCAACATATTAATTATTATAGCACAATATTTAAACCTAATATTAAATAGAATGCTTTGAAAATGTGAAATTAATTAAGGGTAATATTAAAAGAAAAAAATAATGATTTATTAAAATGTGAAATTGATATATATTATAAAATATAAAGTTATCTGAAAATGGATAGATATTTTAAAAAATGGAATATAGCATTGCCAGAGATAGGATGGTAGTTAACTGGTTATTGTAGCTCAACAGGTAAAATTGAACAACAGGAAATCGTTAAAATTTATTGAATTCAGTTTCAATCGGTAAGTCGACACTGAATATGATCATAAGATCAAGTTGGATTTTATTTTTCAGAAATTATATCAAGTAGCCAAAAAAATATGACATTAGTAAAAATAAAAAGGAATTTAAAAGAGACGAGCACCTTTGTTATATTAAATTTCGAATGCATAAGAAATCACTATATGTACATTGCTGTTGTACCAACTGCAACCTCTAGAAGCCTAAAATAAATACACGAATTTTATAGAAAATACAAGGAATGGCCTAAAAGTTAAATGAACCAGGAGAACAATTTAGAACGATTTTGAATTCATATTCTGCGCTAAGCAAATGAAGCCATTCACAATAGGCAGTAGGATCACTAATCCTTGTTCAAGTAGGGAATTTTAATTGTCACTTTGGATGCATCGGAAGGGAGAGCAGGACCTGCCTTGAATGAGCTTCTTGCTGACTCCAAAGCTCGGGAAGTTTGGAGAGCCATCTCAGCATGGAGTTGTATACATGACATAGCCATCTATATAA
Organism: Dalbergia oliveri; assembly: GCA_030441495.1. Lineage (NCBI taxonomy): Eukaryota > Viridiplantae > Streptophyta > Magnoliopsida > Fabales > Fabaceae > Dalbergia > Dalbergia oliveri. The sequence goes on from JAMLFY010000003.1 coordinate 45,984,247, forward strand.
AGCAAAAACGTTTACTGTTTGGAAGAAATTAACACGAGTTGAACAAAACAATAGAAGGGAGGTTGAGTGGAGACAAAGGATTGATGATATACATCTACGTAACTATAAATATATCTATAAACTTCCCAAAGAAACAACTCTAGACCAAAACATAAGAGTCTAAACCTTTGATATGACCGAAGTACAACCAGAGATAATTGAAAAGCTTGTACAGAAGGTGGGGCATAGAAACTAAACCTCTTTGAAGTATCAAATTTCCTTTGCTTACCGTATAGCATTCCCTATCTGTGTCTGACACAGCAACATCGAGGGCCCATGTGCGAATCCATTCAAGGCCAGTGGAAATTTCAACATTTCCTTCGAGCAAGGCAGATGAAATGTAAGCAGGATGAAGAGCAACCAATATGCACGAAGCTGCAAAAAGGACAGCTCTTCTCACATATGCCTCCTTGTGATGGCATACCTCTCTGCATGAGTCAAAAACAAAAAAAATGTTATAAGTTTTACTGTATTAATTAGCACATTAGCAGAAAAAAAATTAAATACCAACAGGAAATATAAACAAACAACCAATAGTTTGCAATTATCTCTGCTTTTATGGCATAAGCATACAAAGGCTCAATTTTATGATGAGATCAAGGTTTTAGACTTTCAGTCCTCAAAGGGCTTGCAATTAAACATGCAATAGATGTCTAAACCAGTACCGGGACTTTAACATATCCAGGAGGGAGGATGCTAGCACAGACGCTTCCGGATGCATGGCCACAGATTTCATACAAACCCCTAGCATATAAATGAGTTTCCCCAGGACAATAAAATCCCTGCCAAGTAAGTCAACACCATGCCTTTTTTTATCATATCCCTCCATGGCAGGAAGCATGAATGCAGCAGCATACATGGGAAATTTGTTATGAGAAAACTCCATCTGGTTTAGCTGTGCATGAGGAGATCTTAGGCTCCACCGACGTGTTTTCCCCTTCTTGACCTGACTAGGTTTTGAGGGAAGTTCCCTCTCATAGGTATTTGACCAATTAAGAAAAGCTCCGGTTCCTGAGATCTCTTTCCAGGGACTTGCTCCTGGAGTCCGTGTGCTGCTAGGCAAGAACCAAGGTCGGCTATCTGAAACAACTGAAACAAGGGCGCTAGTCTGATGTTTGGGTTTTATAATTTTTGATTCAGCAAGCTCCTGAGCTGCTTCTGTCATGACATCTAATATCATAATGCGTTGGCTGATATCTACATTAGGTGAATACAATATTTTGTTTAGTGTCTCGAGTGATTTGAATGGGCTGGTAACAGCCAAGGCAACTAATGCTCTTTGTCTTTTCTCTTCTGCTGATTCTTCGGCACCTTCTATAGATATATCAGAGCAACGAACCTGAACAAGAGCTCTGGTTAGATCACTTGCTGCATGTTTTAGTTCATCTGGGGATGCTCTTATGAGCTTTTCAGCAACATCAAGAGCTCTTTCCACCTGCAACAAGAGTCAACAGTTTAGCAAACATCAAATTTTCAATGAAAAGTTACACACCAAAACACAGTTTGCAAAAGGCAAGAATGCATTGGGTCAGTCCCACTGACACTCTCACTGACACAACAGGAGTACAATTTAGTTTCTGAATAGCTTAATCTAAACTATAATACTCAATACCTGTTAATTGCAGTAATAGTTTAACAATATTACATTATACAATGCATAATAGCATTACCTTTGAACCAATTGAACTTATAACCATGAGAAATTAAGTTGCATTAAGTGTAGCTACAACAGAGCCAGATAGTCAAAATACTACTAAAAACTGTGCTGGGAGAAAATGACTGACCCCATCAGCATCATCAGATTTTCGAAGAGCTGCAACTACATCAGCCAACTGTGAAAATTTCCTTTTCAAATCTGAGTCATCATCTGACAAATCATAAGGCTGTAAAGATGAATCACTTGAGGAATATGAATTCTCACTTGCACTATCATCATCATCCTCATCATTAATGTCTGATTCAAGATTCAGGGATGCTGGATCAATAATCTCATCTGGATCAAGCACATTAAAGTCCATTAACTTCGTTTTACCCTTTACACTAAAGCTTTTCTCTTTATTGGAGGGGAAGTCAGAGTCCCTCTCTGCACTTGACACTTTAGATATTTTTGTTTCCTCAACACCTTTTTCTCCACCATTTAAGGTAACCAAGGTCCCTTTTTTGGGGGAAGTGAATCCAAACTCCCAATCAATTGTCGCCCCAGTAAAACTATCATCAAGGTACAGAGGATTTTTTGGATCAATAATTTTAGACAACACTAAAGCAACAGCACTAGCCATTTTCCGGATTAAATGATTAGGACTCTCCAGCCTACCTGAAACAATTACACAAAACGTTAGAAGATGAATGCCAACTACACATTCTGCAAAAAGGGATTGCAACCCAATTGTAAACAGAGTTAGAAGATTACTAAATGGGAGTGGGACAGATACGGAGATGGACCCCACAAGAAAGGAATTCAACAAAGTGGTTACTTTTTAATACAAGTTATTCCATCTTATTTCTACAATGACTTTTTCTTTACGAATGTATAATACAAGCATTGATGAAAACTCTGAAGTAAGGGTTATTAGCATTAGCAAATATTAAAAATTGTAATATCCTTGATATCGATAATTGAAATTAAAAAGAAAGGTCAGACAAGACAGGAAAACTCCCAATAAGGTAATAAACTGGTTAGATTCTTATTGGAATTTATTAATGGGTACTGGGACCCCTTGAAAAACCACTAGAGAAAGGTTCTTTGAAAAAAAAAACATCAATTTCTATTAATTCAACTTCACTTAAACAGAAAGAAATGATTGCTAAATGGATAGCAGAGAGATTTTAAGTTTTGGTAACATTTGTACCTAAACCCTACAATATTTGCTCTGACTATACACCTTGATTATACACCTTCAATAATGACCTAGATTCAGTTGATTTGACTCATGGCAGGATCATATAAAATAATACATCAAGTTCAAGAAGAGCCATGTCAAGAAGAGCAATTTCCCTATCTAGAAGGCCCCAAATTACTCAAACCATTCCAGACTCACCACATCCTTCCTTTGGATAGGGCATGGTACTTAAATAGTGCAATAAAGGACTAGTTGAGGGCAATAATTGCAACATATCCCTTTTGCCATCCTTATTATCAAGACTCCCAACAATTAAGTAAACAATACTTACAGCTAACTCCTTGAAGAATCAAGTGCATGGCATCCTTCATCCCATCCAATTCCTCTCTAGACATTGTTTCCAGAGAAAGGCCTAGAGCTGCAGATATATCTGAGATAAATATAGGAAAAATAAACGAATACACAAAAAAATGCATCCCAATGATAAAGATGGCATCAGTCCCAGGGGATGCTCAGAGAAGGAAAGCACATGAGATGGTTATAATTATGATGCAACAATTCACACAAAATAGGAAGAGGGTAAGCCTTGACGCAATCATAAGGTTGTTGGGTTGTGACTTGGTGATCATGGGTTGTAGATGCAGACACAGCCTTTCTACTCTCAAGGTATGGCAGCATACATCTTCCCCTCCCTTAATTCACATCAAACAGAAACTATGTACCCTTCCATTCCCCCATGTTTTTCAGTATATTAGCATTATGAAAAAGGATACAAGCTTGCTGCTCAATAGGCGCTGTTTGCACAAACTCTTTCTTGGACCATGCTGCCACCAGACGTTGGACAATATTCAAGAACCCTGGACGATTATGTCCCGATAAGGAGGTACCAGGTGGGCACTCCAATGCAGCAAATTGAAGGATCCATTTCAGGCAGCTAATAGGAAATACCTTCCAGAGCAGGAATTTGTCAACAAACAAGGACCTGAGGAGAGGCCATGGAAACACGGCAAAACAAAATGTGCATAGGCACATATATTAATAAAGGTGTATTATTACTATTCTATGGGGAAAAAATGTTCATGATGGTGCTGTCTTTCCTACATACTCCAAGCTGCATGAATCATAGGGCAAAGACATAATGTGAACAATTACCGAGAAAGTAGGAGCTATGAACAACAAAAGAGGAAAACATATTTCAATCATGAACATAAAATATTATATAAATTGATATGGGAAAGAATCTTGCAATCACCACAACTTATGACAAAGAAAATGTCAATAAACTAAGTAAGGTGGCGACATTCACTGATGATCAACATTGGTTCCCTTTAAAAATTTTCAAGTATATTGCTTCCCAACAACATTCAGAGGGACAGTGGCCATCAGGTACCTTGTAATAAGTTTTACCAGTCAAAGATCTAATACAAGAGGGTAGCCTATGGCTCAATCATTGCAAGGTACACATTCATCAATTACTAAATTCATGATATCCCTTACAATGCTGTCCTTAATAAATTAATTGGAAGGGAGGAGGAAATATGACAGGACGACTTTTGAAAATTGAATTCAAGTTTTTCTTCTTTACTTTAGTCATCATCCAACAAATTTTTGCAAGTGTTCGTTCCAACAATCCAAATGGAGTAGATGATCCGTGAACAAAGGCAAAACTATTTCCAGTTTCCACTAACCTGACAGAAGCCTGTAGCTTAAAAGTTCGATGGAATAACAGCCACAGAACCCAGTAGGCTTGAACATCATTTGCATGTTGTGTTGTTAGGTGATGCAAAATCTGCTCAGAGATTCTCTCAGTGGTATAAGGATCCCTGATTGCTTCCATCATTCTTGACCAAAACACAGAGTCTGATTTTGACTCAAGCAATTCCACAGTGACTGGATGGCTACTTGAAGATGAGCAGCTGTTGACAAGACTTAGAATTCGAGGAACTAATTCACTTGATAGCAGATCTACAAGAAAAGAAATTTAATAAGGAAACAATTTCAGACACTTTAAATAGCTAGTCCAGACAAACATCAATTATAATACACAGCATTAGAGACATAGGATAAACTTTATAACTGTAGATCACCAACTTGATTGGACTAGTTCTTTTAGCAATTTTAAAATTTGGTTGGTCCATGCATTAGCAACTTAAATGACTTCTACAATCATACATAATGCATAAACAAAATTAAGATACTCTATTTGGTTGGTCACATCATTGTGAAATTGTTAGCCAAAAATTTCCATTGGGACTATATTAGAGAGTTGTTTCTTACTTAAGTTTACAGTAGATTGATATGAAGCAAACATGATCTATTTCACAAAGGCTAGCAGTTAAATGAAAGCACGTTAATGATACTGGATAATACATATATTTATATACTAAAAAAAAATCCTGTTCCAGTGTCTGAGATTTTCTAGTTACCAGCAGAGCCACGGCGACAAATACGAGAAAACATTTCCCCAACAAATAACAGTGCACCATTTTTGTCCATTTCATTTGAGTTATCTACATTTTCCAGCAAATTCTTGTCTCTTTCTTCTGCCAGTAAAAATAGTTGGACAATAATCTGCTTGAAGAACAAACTGAATAATGTTGGTGAAGGGAAAAACATATTCTTATAAAGGAACCTGGAACCATTAAAATATAATTGGGAAGTGTTCCCCCGAGATCATATGTAGACAATATAAATAGTAAAACAAAAAGATATGTTAATCAAGTAAAAAGGAACTACAAAACCATGTCAAGAATACAAAACCCATAAAATATCCAAACCAAGTAAAGAATAAAGAGGATACTGTGATGACAATGAAGTCAGGGAGTCCATTCTAGCTTTGTCAGGAATAGATGCAACAATCTGCGCCACCCTAGACACAGCTGGTCTCATCCATTCATTTGCAAAACCTTTTGATTTAGAAGCATCACCAAACTCTCTTGCTAACTGGAGCACCCCATTATTTTCAAGTAAGCACAGTACAAGCAATCTGCCATAAATGTTAAAATCTGAATAAGTTCCTCCCAATGACAAATTAATTTGGATTGTTAGTTTACCCCAAATTAAGTACAAGCATGTTTATAATAACCCTTAGGGTATATTTAGTTGGGGAGTAAAAATGAGGGTAAAATTTCCATAAATGAGCTTCATATGTTAAATTACACGTGAAACTCATCTATGGAAAATTTGCTCCAATTTTTGCTTCCTAACCAAACATACTCTCAAATAAGAGTAATGAGGCAGACAAAACAACATTTAAGAGATAGCACTGTATGAGACATGCAAACCTTTCAGAATTTGAGAGGACAGCATTAGCATCCAGACCATCACTCCCATTCTGCTGCAGAAAAGGAACCAACATCTGCACCACCTCACTGACAAGTCCACAAATGAAGAAGACATCATAAACATGTTTCTGTGCTGAGAAGGGAAAACACGCCAACCAGTTGGGAGCAACATCTGCACGAAGTTGCATACTGTATGAGAAAAACACAAAAAGCATGATGCACTATAAGTTTAGCAACTAAAAAAATGTACAGTGCCTAACATCACACCCAAAAAAATGAGTCCTTGAAAGAAATAACCATCACCCAAGTTCTCACCCACACACACCGTGAAAATGATTCCTAACCAGCAGCATTGTGTAGACCAAAAAAACAAGGACCTGTTTGGTTACTGTTTTCATTTTCTATGTTTACTGTTTTTCAAGAATTTGTGAAATAAATACAGCAACAGTGAAAACAATAAATCATGTTTTCAGTTTTCATTTTTGTTCTTTTCCTTCACAAAATCCCAAAAACACATTGCTGAAACCAGACATGCCGTTATATTTTCTAAAACAAAATAAAAAGACCTTAACTGCAATACAAAGATATTTACCAAGTAACAAGATCCTAGCCAGTGTAGGAAAACCAGCTCCTCGGTAAAATGCTTCCCACCAATCATGTCGTTCTTCTACAGATGGAACTCTAACACCTAAGACCTTTTAAAAAAAACACCACAAAACAATAAAAATGAAATTTCCCAAACATGTAAAATTTTCAACTGAAGAAAACTTCTAGTAACACATGAACGACACGAAACCTGGTCACGGTAACTCTCGTCAATGCAACCTGAAAAGTTTGAGGACAATTCACGAAAAAATCAATTCTTAATTGCTGCAAATATATATAAAACATTGAATTCGACAAGTGGTGAACCTACCTGAGAGAAGAGAAGGGTCGAGAGGGAAAAGAAGCGTGGCTATTGAGTGAAGCGCGCAAATGACTTCATCAACGTGCTTCGCCTTCTTGATAGCTGATATCACTTCTCCAACCTTGTTAACCACTGCACCTTCCAATTCTCTCTTCTCCATTTTCCGATTCTACGATTTTGAGTACAACTTTGTTCGGAGGTCACGCTTATGAAGGTTTCGGAGCGAATCAAACGACGTCGTTCGGAGGAAATAAAAAAAGGTTTCAGCATTTTATTTACGCAATTATTCATTCATGAATTATTATGTTGTTATTAAGAGGAGTATGCGATCCTTATATTTGATTAATTGACCATATAATAATATATCAAAATTCATCTTTAAAAATATAGCTTTAATCTTTACTATAACTAATCAAATTTACATAAAACATTATTAGATGTCTTTTATAGTTGAGTTTGACTTATATACACTTATGGTGTAAAATTTTTTTATACAATTATCTAATCATATATTGTGATATAAAAGCAGTTAAATTTCACACCTACTATTGTGAGAAAAACATGGTTGACTCCTATTTCCATTGTTTCAAGGGTTATATACATGAGAAAATATAATTGGATGACGATGTAGTGTATTTAAATTAAATCTATACATGACTAAGTTATTTTGTATTTATATATGTAATAATAAGAGTGTTTGCATTGAACATTTTAAAAATGTAGCTTTTAAAAAAAATAGATATTTTAACATTTTAATAAGGCTTTAATTCTCATACACTGATAGTATAAAAATATTTTACACAATTATCCAATCATATATTATTACATAAATTATGATAATTGACTTTTATATCACTACTTAAAAAGTTATTGAAATAAAATATTTTGATTGGATGACAGTATAAAATAATTTTATATTGTCAGTATATCAAAATTAAACCCTTTTAACAAACATTAAAAATTATTTATTGTAAAATAATAAATTATATAAATGTCATGACCAACCTGGAACATGACCATTAAATCCCATCTCCACGTAACTCGTGACCTCTTAGTTCTCTATATGCCTAATTTAATAAAATCCAGTTCAAAACATAATTTCGTCTTTGATATAAATCTCTAGCTCCTTGGAAATTAAATCATTTTAATTACTTTCATAATCAAGCTCTATATATATATATATATATCTAATACAAACATCTAAGTTGCTCTTAATACCAAATAAACCATAAAAATCATAATCTTGAAAATACAAAACATGCATTATTTTAATGGTTTGGACTCCGCAATGTATACTGGAGCACTCTATCTCTTACAAAATACCACATGCAACTTTACTCTGAAA